>SJYT01064044.1:131160-141920 GCA_006410635.1 Cephalophus harveyi
GTGAAAAAGTTGGCTTAAAGCTCAACATTCAGAAAATGAAGATCATGGCATCTGGTCCCATCCCTTCATGGGAAATAGATGGGGAAACAGTGGAGACAGTGTCAGACTTTATTTTAGGGGGCTCCAAAATCACTGCAGATGGTGATTGCATCCATGAAATTAAAAGACGCTTACTCCTTGGAAGAAAAGTTATGACCAACCTAGATAGCATATTCAAAAGCAGAGAGACATTACTTTGCTGAATAAGGTCCGTCTAGTCAAGGGCTGTGGTTTTTCCAGTAGTCATGTATGGATGTGAGAGTTGGACTGTGAAGAAGGCTGAGCACAGAAGAATTGATGCTTTTGAACTGTCGTGTTGGAGCAGACTCTTGAGAGTCCCTTGGATTGCAAAGAGATCCAACCAGTCCATTCTGAAGGAGATCAGCCCTGGGATTTCTTTGGAAGGAATGATGCTGAAACTGAAACTCCAGTACTTTGGCCACCTCATGCGAAGAGTTGACTCATTGGAAAAGACTCTGATGCTGGGAGGGATTGGGGTCAGGAAAGGAAGGGGATGACAGAGTATGAGATGGCTGGATGGCATCACTGACTCAATGGACGTGAGTCTGAGTGAACTCTGGGAGTTGGTGATGGACAGGGAGGCCTGGCGTGCTGCGATTCATGGGGTCACAAAGAGTCAGACACGACTGAGCAACTGAACTGAACTTAACTGAACTGCCTTCTTTTGAGGCGTTCCCCCACATCAGTGGGATTGAATCATCTCGTCCCTTTAAGCTGGGCAATTAGACCATGGTTGGGTATCCAAATTCTACAATATCCAGTTAGCCCCAGGAAAGCACGCAATTGTTTTTGAGTCATGGGGGAAGGGAACTGGAGGATTCCTTGTACCTGATCAGAGGACAGCCTCCTGGACCCATGTGTAATCTGAATTCCCAGGTAAGTGACCTTTGTCTCAATCATCTGTCCCTATCACAGGAGACTTTATATCCCCTTTCTGCCAAGAAGTTTAGAACCTGAATTGCATGTTGTTGGGCACTTTTCTCATCTGGAGAGTAGATTAGTAGGTCATCTACATATTATAATATTTTCCCATTAGGTCCCAGGTCCAGATCTAGGAGATCCCGACTAAGGGCCTGTCCAAACAGGTGGGGGCTACCTCTGAACCTCTGATGTAACACTGTCCACGTCATCTGTTGGTGTTTTTCTCCTGGGGCCTCCCACTCAAAGGCAAAAATATATTGGGATTCTTTAGCCAGTGGTATGCAAAAAAATGCATCTTTGAGATCCAAGACTGTAAACCACTTGGCACTGGGTGGGATTTCTCCCAAGACTACATAGGGATTGGGTATTTTTGGATGGAGGGGGACTACAGCTTCATTTATGATCCAGAGATCTTGAACCATTCACCAGGTTCTGTCTTTTTTCTTTACTGAGAGGATTGGGGTGTTACATGTCAAACTGGTGGGGACCAATAGCCCACAAGCAAGGAATTTATTTATTAAAGGCTGTAGTCCCTCCTAAGCCTCTCTTTTGAGAGGGTATTGTTTCTGGTTAGGAAACTGAGTGGGATCTCAGAGGACAATGATGATTGGTTCAGTTTGGTGAGCTCGTCCAGGAATCCCGTGGTCCCACACCTGGGGGTTAATTTTGTCTTCCCATAGTTTTTGGTATCTCTCTATTGAAGGTGTAATGGATTTTTCAGTAGTAACCAGGAGCTGTAGACCTCTAGGGGCTGAAAAACTTCCCATCACAAGGGTGGTTCCCAGTTTAGTGAGTATATCTCTTCCCAATAAGGGAGTAGGACACTCAGGGACCACCAGAAACTGGTGGGAAAATATTTGTCCATCCCAGCAACAAAGAAGTGCTTGGGTGAATCTTTTAGTAGTTGCTTTTCCTGTAGAACCCAAAATGGTACAGGTTTGAGAGGAGAAGGTTCCGGAGTAGGAGATCAAGACAGAGTAGGTAGCCCCTGTGTCAACCAAGAAATTATCGGACCTACCTGTTACATCCAGTTGCACCCTTGGCTCCAGCCCCGTGATGGTTATCTGTGACAGGCGGGCTGGCTTGAGCGGGCCACTTCAGTCCTCTTGAACCATTGTGAGGGTAGCCTTGGCGCTTGACCTTGAGGCTCTCGGATCCTGAGGGCAGAGTGCCACTAGATAGCATATTCAAAAGCAGAGACATTACTTTGCCGACTAAGGTCCGTCTAGTCAAGGCTATGGTTTTTCCTGTGGTCATGTATGGATGTGAGAGTTGGACTGTGAAGAAGGCTGAGCGCCGAAGAATTGATGCTTTTGAGCTGTGGTGTTGGAGAAGACTCTTGAGAGTCCCTTGGACTGCAAGGAAATCCAACCAGTCCATTCTGAAGGAGATCAGCCCTGGGAGTTCTTTGGAAGGAATGATGCTAAAGCTGAAACTCCAGTACTTTGGCCACCTCATGCGAAGAGTTGATTCATTGGAAAAGACTCTGATGCTGGGAGGGATTGCGGGCAGGACGACCGAGGATGAGATGGCTGGATGGCATCATGGACTCGATGGACGTGAGTCTGAGTGAACTCTGAGAGATGGTGATGAACAGTGAGGCCTGGCGTGCTGCGATTCATGGGGTCGCAAAGAGTTGGACACGACTGAGTAACTGAACTGAACTGAATAAGTACAGAGCTAGTCACATTTTCTATTTCATCTTGAGTGAGCATTAATAGTTTTCAACTTTAATTATTTTTTTCATTTCATCTAAGTCATAGAATGTATTAGCATCAAGTTATTAATAATATCTCCTTATTATCTTTTTAATATCTGAAATATATCTCATTCCTAATATTGCTAAATTTGACTCTGCTACCATTTTTGTCTATTCAGGCTGCTTCATTGATTTCTGTTCTGATCTTTATTATTTGTTTTTCTTTCTTTTGTATGAGTTTAATTTGCTGTTATTGTTTCTAGTTTCTTAAGGTGAAAGATGAGATCATTGATCTGATATCTTCTCCTTTTCTAACACAGGCATTTAGTGCTATAAATTTCCCTATAGGCACTGCTTTAGCAGCATCTTACAAATTTCAGCTCTCGTGTTTTTGTTTTTATTCCTTTCAAGATATTTTCTAATTCTTCTTTTAATTTCCTCTTTGACCCATGGATTATTTAGAAGTAACCAAATATCTGGTGATTTTTTTCCAGATACATTTCTGTTGATTTCTACTGTAATGTTACTTTGCACAGAGAGTATATTTTGTATACAGTGAATTCTTTTACATTTTTGTGCTTTTATGGCCTAGAATATGGTCTATCTTGTGAATTACCCCTTGGACATTTCAAAAGAATCTGTGTTTTGTTGTTTGAGGACAATGTGTTCTGTAATTGTCAATAAGGTCAATTGGAATGATAGAGTTATTCAGACCTTTCATGTTTTCACTGAGTTTCTGTCTATTTGATCTCTTAATTATTGAGAGAGTGGTATGAAAAACTTTTGAGTGCCCTCTTTGTAGATCTCTCTTCTTTAATGCTCTTTCTTGCCAACTCTAGTCTCTCTGGTCTCAAATTCTCAGCTCTTCTCAGGGAGTACCCTCTCCTTGCCTGGATACTCTCAAAGCAGTAAGCAAGTGCAACATGTGCCCACAGGGCTCAGGTCATTTCTTTCCTATTTCTTTGAGATCGCTGTTATTTGTTGCCTAATGTCCAGTGTTTTGAAAATGAATGTTTCATATATTTTGTCAGTTTTTTGACTGCTTCAGGTGGGAGAGTGAATGCGGTGAGTGCGGAGAGTGAATGTCCACTTTGACATAATGCAGACAACCTATATGCTATGCCATTCCTTTGTTTCTGCTTGCCTTATTGCAGTGGCTGAGACATTCAGTATAACATAAAATAGAGGTGGCCATTGTGGTTATGTTTATTTCATTCCCAACTGAAGGGCAGAAGTATTCAGTATTTCGCCATTAAGAAACATGTTAGCTATAAAATTTTCACAGATGACTTTTGGAGGTTGAGGAAGATTTCCTCTATTTTTAGTAGGCAGAGAGTTATTAATTTTTCATAAATGGCTGCTGAATTTTATCAGATGCATTTTCCTGCATGTATTGAGGTGATTTTTTTCTCAATCTGTTATTTTAGTGAATTACCTTCATTAATTATCAAATGATAAACCAATTCTGTATTCATGATGTATTATTCTTGTTATCTATTGCTAGGTTCAATTTGCTAATATTTTATTAATGACTCCTATTGGTTTGTAGGGTATTTTTCTCTTGAAGTCTTGACTGGTTTTCTGTATCGGAATTATTCTGCTTTGTAAAATGAATTGGGAAGTTTTCCCTCTTATATTTTCTGAGTCTTAGAATACTGGCATTACTTTTTCCTTAAATATTTGTTTAAATTCACCTGTGAAATATCTGGGCTTGGGAGTATTATTTGTGGGAAAGCTTTTAATTACAAGTTTAATTTCTTTAGTAAATGGCTATTTATTAAATGTAATTAATTTACTTAAAAATAACAGATTTTCTGTATCATATTGGGTCAGTCTGGTAATTTTTATCTTTTAAATATTTTTTCATTCATCTAAGTATTCAGTTAATTAATAATTTTCCTTTCAGTATCTGTGAGACCTGTACTGTTGTCCTTTCTTTCACACCTAATGTTGTTAATTTGTGTCTTTTCTTATTTTCTCAATTTGTCTAGCTAAAGATTTGTCAATTGTATTGGTGTTTTAAAAGAACCAGTGTTCTGTTTCTTTGATTTTTATCTTTTGTTTATCCATTTCCTATTTCATTGATTTCTACTCTTATTTTTAATATTTCCTTTCTTCTCCCCACTGTAGGGCCAATTTGGTCAATTTCTCCCTTGAGTCTTTCAGCTAGAAGCTGAAATAATTTATTTCAGACTTTCCTTCTTGACTAATGTAAGTATTTAAAGATATATATTTCCCTCAAAGGACACTTAAGCAGTGTAAATGTTATTTTATTGAGGTCTCATTTATATACAACAAAATCGATTCTTTATTGGTATACAGTTCTATGAATTTAAAAAATTTATATGGTCATGTAACATCGCCTGATCAATATATAGAATGTTTCAGTCACCTCAGAAATTTCCCTTGTGCCTATTTATAGTTAATCTTCCTCCTCTACCCCCAGCCCCTGACAATCACTGATCTGTTTTCTGTCTCTGTAATTTTGTTCTTTTCCAGAATATCTTAAAAAATTATAGAGCATGCATTTTTTTGAGGTTGCCTCTTTCACCTAGCATAATGCCTGAGAAATTCTCCCATATTAACACGTGTGTCAGTACTTGATTTTTACTTTAAGAAGTGCTGTATTATGCACTTCCCTGGTGGCTCAGAGGTTAAAGCATCTGCCTCCAATGCGGGAGACCTGGGTTCGGTCCCTGGGTCGGGAAGATCCCCTGGAGAAGGAAATGGCAATCCACTCCAGTATTCTTGCCTGGAGAATCCCATGGACAGAGAAGCCTAGTAGGTTACAGTCCATGGGGTCGCAAAGAGTCGGACATGTACTTGATTTTTACTTTAAGAAGTGCTGTATTATAGGACTATACCACAATTTATTTATGCATTGACCAGTTGGACACTTGTGTTGCTTCTGGGTTTTGCTGATTATTAATAAAGCTGCTACAAACATTTAGATACAAGTTTTTATACGAACTATATTTTTTAAATGTATTTGGGTAATACCTAGCAGTGAAATTACTGGCTTGTATGCTAAGTGTTGTTGTTTTTCAGTGACTCAGTCATGGCCAACTCTTTGCAACCCCGTGGACTGCAGCATGCCAGGCCTCCCTGTCCCTCACCATCTCCTGAAGTTTGCCCAGGTTCGTGTCCTTTGCATTGGTGATGTCATCCAGCCATCTCATCCTCTGACGCCCTTTTCTCCTTTGGCCCTCAATCTTTCCCAGCATCAGGGACTTTCCCAATGAGTCAGCTGTTTGCATCAGATGACCAAAATACTGGAGTTTCAACTTCAGCATCAGTCCTTCCAGTGAGTATTCAGGGTTGATTTCCCTGAAGATGGATTGACTTGATCTCTTTGCTATCCAATGGACTCTCAGGAGTCTTCTCTAGCACCATAGTTCAAAAGCATCAATTTTTGGATGCTCCACCTTCTTTATGATCCAGCTCTCACAACTGTATGTGACCACTGGGAAGACCATAGCCTTGACTATATGGACCTTTGTTGGCAGAGTAATGTTTCTGCTTTTCAACACACTGTCTGGGTTTGTCATAGCTTTCCTGCCAAGAAGCAAATATCTTCCGATTTCATGGCTGCAGTCATCATCTGCAGTGATTTTAGAGCCCAAGAAGAAGAACTCTATCACTACTTCCACATTTTCCACCTCTATTTGCCATGAAGTAATGGTAAGTGTATATTTAACTTAATACCAAAATGCAAACTATTTTCCGAAGTTGCAATACCATTTTGCCTTCCTAACCAATGTATGAGAGATCCAGTTGCTCCATATCCTCCTTAATAGCACTTGGTATTGTCAGATTTTATTCCTTTTTAAATGAAGGCCATTCTAATAAGTAGTGGTATCTCTGTGGTTTTAAATTGCCTTCCTGTTATGTTGAGCATATTCAGGTTCTTTTCTTTTTTTTTTTTTTTTTGCCATCTGTGGGCTGCACTGGTGGCTCGGTGGCTCAATGGTAAAGAACCCACCTTTCAGTGCAGGAGATGCAGACTTGATCTCCCAGTTGGGAAGATTCCCTGGAGAAGGAAATGGCAACCCACTCCAGTATTCTTGCCTGGAGTATCCCATGGACAGAGGAGCCTGGAAGGCTATCGTCCATGGAGTCGCAGAAGAGTCAGACATGACTGAGCGACTAAACAACAACAACATTTGCCATCTGTATCTCATCTTTGGTGGTGGTGTTGTTAAGTCGCTAAGTCATGTCAGACTCTTTCGTGACCCCATGGACCAAGGTGTAGGTTGAAATGTTTCTGGTTTGTTTTTCACGTGGATATTCAATTGTTCCAGTAACATTTATTGAGAATATATCTTTGTTTCTTTAAATGGCATTGGTGCTTTGTCAAAATCTGTTGGCCATAAATTTTGAGTCTATTTCTAGACTCCTCAACCTGATTCATTGATCTGTATTTCTATATTTTTTTACTTATATAGATCAAGACCACATGCCCTTGATTACTTAGCTCTTTATAGTAAGCCTTATAAAAGTCTTTTGTAAGTCCTGCAATTTTGTTCTTTCTCAAAATTGTTTTTATTACTCTAAGGATATTATTTGTTTATGACTGCATCAACAGTTTACCCAAAATGTAAAAGTTTAAAAAAGTAAACATTTATTATCTCGCAATTTCTGTGAGAAAAGCTTTAGTTGGATTTTTCCAGATAAGGTTCTCTCATAGGCTGCAGTCAAGATGTTACCCAGAGCTACAATCATCTGAAGGCCTGGCTGGATTAGAAGGGTCATTTCCAAGTTCAGTTACATGGCTGTTGGCTAGAAACTCCAATGAGGGCCTCAACACAAGGGATTTGTCTTAAGTTTCTTCACACATGGCTGCTGACTTTCCTGAAGGTCAGTGGAGAGAAAGGAAATATGTGAGGGAGAAAATAAAGAAAGTGACATGATGCCTTTTGTAACCTACTCTCAGAAGTAACATACAATTATTTCTGCCACGTTCTATTGGTCACACAGACTACTCTGAATACCAGAATCATTGGAGGGCATTGTGGAGGCTAGTTACCACACCAGGTCCTTTGCCTATGTATACCAACTTGCTGATATCTCAGTTCAGTTCAGTTGCTCAATCGTGTCCAACTCTTTGCGACTCCATGGATTGCAGCACACCAAGCTTCCCTGTCCATCACCAATTCCCAGAGCTTGCTCAAACTCATGTCCATTGAGTTGGTGATGCCATTAACAAACAAACAAAAACAAAACCCCTTAGTAGTTTTGATTGAAACTCCATTGAATCTATAGATTAATTTGGGAAGAACTCACTTCTTCTCAATGTTAACAATATTGAATTCTTCCACAGTATGAACATAATATCTCTCCATTTATTTAGGACTCCCTTGATTCTTCTCATCATTGTCATGATGTAAAGCAACATTGTTTTACAGTTTTCAGCATAGAAATCTTACATACATATAATAAGATTTTAGTTTTGTGTTGTTAGTATGTATGAAATTCCTTTTATAAGTTTAAACTTCCATTGGTGCATTGCTAGGATATAGAATACAACTGATTTTTAAAAATTATGCTGCAAACTTATAGAATTCACTTATTAATTCTAATAGATTGTAGATTTTATAGATTTCTTTGGGATTTTCTACATAATCATGTTATCTGCAAAGTACAAGATTTTTACTTCTTTCCTTCTAATCTGTATGTCTTTTGTTTCTTTTTCTTGCTTTACTGCATGATGAAGACCTCCAGTACAATGTTTAGTAGGAGCAATATCCTGTAATATTCTATTTTGTCAAATGTATTATCATTTGACCACCTGATGCTGTGATCACTCACCTAGAGCCATTCATCCTGGAATGTGAAGTCAAATGGGCCTTAGGAAGCACTGCTGCCAATAAAGCTAGTGGAGGTGATGGAATTCCAGCAGAGCTATTTCAAATCCTAAAAGATGATGCTGTGAGAGTGCTGCACTCAATATACCAGCAGATTTGGAAAATACAACAGTGGCCACAGGACTGGAAAAGGTCAGTCTTCATCCCAGCCCCCAAGAAGGGCAGTACTAAAGAGTGTTCAAACTACTGGACAACTGCCCTCACTTCCCATGCTAGTAAGGTTATGTGCAAAAGCCTTCCAGCTCAGCTTCAGCAGTACTTGAATTGAGAACTTCCAGATATAAAAGCAAAGGAAACAGAGATTAAATTGCCAACATTTGTTGGATCATAGAGAAGGCAAGGGAATTTCAGAAAAACATCTAATTCTGTTTCATTGACTATGCTATAGCCTTTGACTGTGTGGATGCTATCCAACCATCTCATCCTCTGTCGTCCCCTTCTCCGCCTGCCTTCAGTCTTTCCCAGCATCAAGATCGTTTCTAATGAGTCAGATCTTCACATCAGGTGGCCAAAGTATTGGAGCTTCAGCTTCAGTATCAGTCCTTCCAATGAATATTGAGGGTTGATTTCCTTAGGATTGACAGGTTTGATCTCCTTGCAGTCCAAGGGACTCTCAAAAGTCTTTTCGAGCACCACAGTTCAAAAGCATCATTTCTTTGGTGCTCAACCTTCTTAATGGTCCAATTCTCACATCCGTAATTGACTACTTGAAAAACCATAGCTTTGACTAGACGGACCTTTGTTGGCAAAGTAATGTCTATGCTTTTTAATATGCTGTCTAGGTTTGTCATAACATTTCTTCCAAGGAGCAAAAGTCTTTTAATTTCATGGCTGCAGTCACAATCTGCAGAGATTTTGGAACCTAAGAAAATAGTCTCTCACTGTTGCCATTGTATCCCTATCTATTTGCCATGAAGTGATGGGACTGGATGCCATGATCTTCATCTTTTGAATGCTGAATTTCAAAAATGTTAGTCAGTCCTAAAGGAAATCAACCCTGAATATTCATTGGAATGACTGATGCTGAAGCTAAAGCTCCAGTATTTTGGCCACCTGATGTAAAGAGCTGACTCCTTGGAAAAGATATTGATGCTGGGAAAGATTGAGGGAAGAAGAGGGCATCAGTGGATGAGATGGTTGGATGGCATCACTTGGGCATGAACTTGGCCAAACTCTGAGAAATGGTTAGGGACAGGGAGTTATGGCATGTTGCAATCTATGGGGTTGCAAAGAGTTGGACATGACTTGGCGATTGAACAGCAACAACAAATTGTCATTTTTATATATTGCTGAATCAATGCTAATATTTTATTAAGGGGCTTTATATCCATGTTCATGAGGAGTATTAACCTGTAGGTTATTTTTTCTTTTTTAGTTTTTCTTTGTTGGTTTCTTTTTTTTGTTCTTTGGCTTCAATATCAGGGAACTGCTGACCTCATAAAATTATTTGCAAAGTAAATAATTCTCTTCTTTCCTGGAGAGAGTTTTGTCATCTTCTGGAGGAGTTTTTGTAGAATTTGTATTTTTTTCCCCTTCAATGTTTAGTTCGAATTAATCAGTAAAATCATCTGGGTCTAGAGTTTTCTTTTTGGGGAGTTTTATAAACAAATTCTACTTCTTTAATAAATATAGAGCTATTCAGGTTATCTGTTTTTTCTTGAGTGAACTTTGCTAATCATGGAATGTATCGATTTCTTTTATGTTTCCAAGTTTATTTTCATAACAGTTCAAGCCTTCCTTTATTATCATTTTAAGGTCTGTAGGATTTGCATGATGTTTCCTTTCATTTATGATACAGTTCTTTTTCTTTTGTCCTTGGCCAAGTTTGGCTAGAAGTTTATCAATCTTATTGATTTTTACAAAGAACCATCTTTTGAATCAACATTGTTTTTTTTCCCCCTCCACTGGTTTCTGTTTTAAATTTTATTTATTCCTGGTCTTATAATTATTATTTTCTTTCTCCTTTTTGCTTTGTTTAATTTTATATAGATGTGTATAAGAGACAGCACCAGGTCCTTCCCCAGCTAGACGGTGTGCTCAGCGACAATGGAAAAAACTTGCTCTCGCTTTCATTGCTTCCCTGAAGCCCTGGGTGTGTGAGCCCTTCACGCCATAGTATATCACCTAAACATGGTTTAGGTGTCACTAAAACTACTTTCTGGTATTTTCAATCAAAATCATCAGAAAGCATATTTCACTGGATTAGCCCTCTCTTT
>SJYT01064044.1:142406-236599 GCA_006410635.1 Cephalophus harveyi
ATTATGGACAGAGAACATACTTCTCATGATTTTACTTCTTTTATATTATTTGCTTTTATTGCTTTTGTGGTCTCTTTTAATGAACATTCCAGGTACACTTGTAAAACATGTATTCTGTTGTTGGGAAGGATGTTGTATAAATACCAAGTTAATAATTAGATAATTAAAATAGATTGTGCTAGTTAATAATGCTGTCCAGAGCATAAATTCTTGCTGATTTTTTTTGACTATTCGTTCTATTAATAATGAGAGAATAAGGTTTTTGAGTATAATTTTTGACTTCTCTCTCCTTTCAGTTCTATCAGTTTTGGTTTATGTGTTTTGAAACATATTATTAGACATGCAAACATTTAGAACTATTATGTCCTCTTGATAAATTGATCTCTTCATTATTACTTAATGTCTCTGTTCCCTGTAATGTTTTATGTTTTGAAGTCTCTTTGGTATCAGTATAGCCACTTCAGCTTCTATATAATTACTTTCATAATACCACATTTTTTTATTGTTAAATTTCAAGTTGTTGTTGCTTTGGTTGCTAAATTGTGTCTGATTCTTTTGCAACTCCATGTACTATAGCCCACCAAGCCTCTGTTCATGGGATTTCCCAGACAAGAATACTGCAATGGATTGCCATTTCCTTCTCCAGGGAATTTTCCTGACCCAGGGATCAAACTAGCATCTCCTGAACTGGCAGGCAGATTTTTTACCTCTGAGCCACCTGGGAAACCCAAATTTTAACTATTCTATATCTTTGTACTTAAATTAGATTTCTTATAAAGAAATCATCATCCATTTTTTAATCCAGTTTGAGAATCTCTGCCTTTCAGTTGGAGAGTTTACTCTTAATGTATTTATTTGGTTGCATTTAGATTTACCTGGTGGCTCAGACGGTAAAGCGTGTGCCTGCAAGGCAGGAGACCTGGGTTCAATTCCTGGGTTGGGAACATCCTCTGGAGAAGAAAATGGCAACCCACTCCAGTACTCTTGTCTGGAGAATCCCATGGATGGAGGAACATGGTAGACTACAGTCCATGGGGTCTCAGAGTCAGACACGACTGAGCAACTTCACTTCACTTACTATGTTGCTCTTTGTTATCTATTTGTTCTATCCATTCTTTGTTATTTCTTCCATTATATGGACGTTTTTAAAATTTTAACTTTTTATTAATTGAGTACTTTTTGTGTTTTCATTTTATCTTCTGTTGTGGAGAATTGGTTATATTTTTATACTTTTTAATGATTGCATCATGGTTTGCAGCATACATTTTTATTAATAGCTTATCACAATAAAGCAAAGGAGAAAAGGAAAGATATAAGCAACTGAATGCAGAGTTCCAAAGAATAGCAGGAAGAGATAAGAAAGCCTTCTTCAGCGATCAATGCATAGAAATAGAGGACAAGAACAGAATGGGAAAGACTGGAGAAGGAAATGGCAACCCACTCCAGTGTTCTTGCCTGGAGAATCCCAGGGATGGCGGAGCCCAATGGGCTGCCATCTGTGGGGTCGCACAGAGTCGGACATGACTGAAGCGACTTAGCAGCAGCAGCAGCAGAGATCTCTTCAAGAAAATTAGAGATACCAAAGGAACATTTCATGCAAAGATGGGCTCGATAAAGGACAGAAATGGTATGGACCTAACAGAAGCAGAAGATATTAAGAAGAGGTGACAAGAATACACGGAAGAACTATACAAAAAAGATCTTCACGACCCAGATAATCATGATGATGTGATCACTAATCTAGAGCCAGACATCTTGGAATGTGAAGTCAAGTGGGCCTTAGAAAGCATCACTACGAACAAAGCTAGTGGAGGTGATGGAATTCCAGTTGAACTGCTTCAAATCCTGAAAGATGATGCTGTGAAAGTGCTGCACTCAATCTGCCAGCAAATTTGGAAAACTCAGCAGTGGCCACAGGACTGGAAAAGGTCAGTTTTCATTCCAATTCCAAAGAAAGGCAATGCCAAAGAATGCTCCAACTACTGCACAATTGCACTTATCTCACATGCTAGTAAAGTAATGCTCAAAATCCTCCAAGCCAGGCTTCAGCAATACGTGAACCGTGAACTCCCTGATGTTCAAGCTGGCTTTAGAAAAGGCAGAGGAACCAGAGATCAAATTGCCAACATCCGCTGGATCATGGAAAAAGCAAGAGAGTTCCAGAAAAACATCTACTTCTGCTTTATCGACTATGCCAAAGCCTTTGACTGTGTGGATCACAATAAACTGTGGAAAATTCTGAAAGAGATGGGAATACCAGACCACCTAACCTGCCTCTTGAGAAATCTGTATGCAGGTCAGGAAGCAACAGTTAGGACTGGACATGGAACAACAGACTGGTTCCAAATAGGAAAAGGAGTGCGTCAAGGCTGTATATTGTCACCCNTGTATGGATGTGAGAGTTGGACTGTGAAGAAGGCTGAGCACTGAAGAATTGGTGCTTTTGAACTGTGGTGTTGGAGAAGACTCTTGCGAGTCCCTTGGACTGCAAGGAGATCCAACCAGTCCATCCTAAAGGAGATCAGTCCTGGGCATTCATTGGAAGGACTGATGTTGAGGCTGAAACTCCAATACT
This sequence comes from Cephalophus harveyi, assembly GCA_006410635.1. Lineage (NCBI taxonomy): Eukaryota > Metazoa > Chordata > Mammalia > Artiodactyla > Bovidae > Cephalophus > Cephalophus harveyi. Next base: position 144,982 of record SJYT01064044.1, read on the forward strand.
TTGGCCACCTGATGTGAAGAGCTGACTGATTGGAAAAGACTCTGATGCTGGGAAAGATTGAGGGCAGGTGGAAAAGGGTGGAAAAGGGTGGAACAGAGGATGAGATGGTTGGATGGTATCACCGACTCAATGGACATAAGTTCAGGTGAACTCTGGGAGTTGGTGATGGACAGGGAGGTCTGGCCTGCTGCGGTTCATGGGATGGCAAAGAGTCGGACACAACTGAGTGACTGAACTGATAAATGATTTTAATCCTACATTACAAATCCCAAAATAAAGGCATTATGTTTCCTTATACAATCCATGATAGTTAGAACAAATTAAGTGAATAAAAATATTGTATTTAGCTCCATAATTGCTATGTCCAGCACTCTACATTCCTTTATGTAAATCTGTTTCATTAACTGTCATTTTTCTTTTCAGCCCGTTTCTCTTGACTCATTTTCCTTCTTCTATTTATAGGCCACACTTTCATGATTCCTCACATGTCTACTAGTTTTTAATTCAATATTGGAAATGCTGAATCTTATATTGTTCAGTTCTGGGTTTTGTTGCATTCCTGTAAAATTATTGGGTTTTATTTGACAATTAAGCTACTTGTGAATCAGTTTGATCTCTTTAAAGCTTGTTTTGGAAATTAAACTCTTAAACATTCCTAGGAGGGTACAGATTGAAAGTAAATGGGCAATACACACTGGAAACTGAAATGTAAAAACACTGTAGACTGACAAAATACCTGTACATTTCATTTATTCCCCTAGTGAACCATGACCCTTTTGGTGTTCCTACTAAGTTTTCTGTGTAAGCAACGAAGTCTTTCCATTCTGGTTAGTGGGAACCCAGATGATTCCTGGACTTGTGTGAACTCTGTAAACTGTTCTTGGCTTGTAACTGTCCCCTGCCCCTCACCGCCCATGAGCTGATCTTTGTCCAGTCTTCAGGAATTTCATCCTGTACATGTAAGGAATGGTTTTCAGTCAACAATTCAAGGGAATTCCTATGCTGGTTCATGGGGTTCTTTATCTGTGTATCTTCTCCTCTCCAATACTCTGCCTCAGGAATTCTCGCCACCTCAGTTTTGCTGGACTCTGACAGCTAACTTCTCAACCTATTGGACCATCACGTCATTTCTCAACCTATTGGGACCATCACGTCATTTCTCAACCTATTGGGACCATCACGTCATTTCTCAACCTATTGGGGCCATCAGGGCATTTTGGTCCCCATTCCCCGCAATATCTAGAAATTGCTTCAAGGCAGAAAGGATGGTGGGGATCACTCGTTTGTTTTCCTTCTTTCAGGGATTATAGTACAGCATGCCTCTTGTTCAAGATCAGAAAAATGTTGTTTCACTTATCTCCAGTTTTCTATTTGTTCACCTTAGAAAGTCAAGTCTGGACTCTCTTACTCCATTAAAGCCAGATAGTTATTGCTTGATTATATGTTCACATTTCACTTACAATGTGTATTGCCCATTTACTTTCAATCTGTACCCTCCTAGGAATGTTTAAGGGTTTTTTTACCCCCGACTAACATTTATCTTTGTAAATCAAATAGATTTCAAGTTACATCTGATTTTTAAAGTTTGTATTTCATGATTACTAGTGAGGATAAGCACTTTTGCTTCATATGATTTTTTAAATATAAATTTTCCCTGTTTATATGCTTTGGCAATGGTGACCATGGGCGCTTGCTTATCTGACACAGTCTTGGTGTATATGTAAGATGCATAAACAGCATTTGACATAGAGTATTTATTGTGCTTATTGATTTCTGGATTGAATTGTACTTTTCATTGTTCTATTCCTAGATTCATTGTTCTAAATCCTAGACTTTCCTGGTTTCTCTTGCTTTTATTTGATCGATTACATTTCCTTTAATTTTACTTCTTTTATGTAGTATTTTTCTTCATGTGTGTGTGTGTGGTTAGCTTTAAATTTTTAACATGCTTGCTGACTTGGAAAATGTAAAGTTAATCAATATTTCTACCGTCTTCCTGAACAAAACAACAATGTTTGAACATTTCAGCTTCCAACTATCATGCTCTATTTTACTTGATATTATTGTCCACTATTTTGTTTTCCACCTTGTTTTTCAAATCCCAAGTCGAATATTTTCATTATATTTATTTTATCAGTCAAGTTTTGCTTTATGTCACCCACATGTTCACCAGTTTCTTTATTCATCATTACATTTTCCATCTTACTCTTTCTTTATGGGCTCAATTCCTTTCTACAATTTTTCTCTCAGTGGGATTCCATGAGTTATAAACTCTCTTAATCTTTGAGTTTTTAAAAGTTATTTTTATTTTTTTCCTTCACTTTATTTTTCCTTCACTTAGATCAGGATGGAAGCTGGGGTTGGGAGTTATTTTTCCTCAGCATTTTGAAGACTTGTTCCATTATCCTTTGGGTTAAATATTGCCATTGAGAAGTCTGCTGCCCAAGTAACTATTGTTTGTCTACAGAAAACCATCTTCTCTATTTTGTCTTTGACTTTTGTATTCAGCAGTTTCACTATGAAGTGTTTAGTTATAGATTTTTTAATTTATTCTACCTGCACAGTATGCATTTTTAAAAATGTAATTAATCACGTTTGTCCACTTCTGGACAGCTTTCCTCTTATGCATACTCAGTTGTTTTCTTCTAAAAATTCTAGGCATTTATGGTGGCTCTAATTCCATTCTTTATTTTGACACTTTTCATATTTTCCATCATTTTCTCACATCATATTCTACTTTGGTTAAAGTCTCCTGATCCAACTTCTAATTCATCTTTTCTCTTGTTTCCAAAATGCTTCCATTGAGCCTTTTGTGCCAAAGACTGTATTTTTTAAAATTTTATTTGGTTGATTTTAATAATTTTTCTGTCTTCATAGTGACTTATGCATGTATTAGAATCTACATTACTTTTTTAAAAGTCTTCATTCATTTTAAACATACTTGTTTTGTACTATCTTTCAGATTGCTATCCTGTCAACTTTCTGATGCTCAAATATTCCTGCTGTTGGTGTCTGTAGATTCTCACTTATTGTAGGCCATTTCCATGTGTCTTCCTCTGATTTCCCTAGGTCTTGGTTTCTTCTTTCATTTATTACTTTTCTTTTCTTAAAATTTTAAGTTGTGCTTTACAAGATTATTTTTACATAAATATCAAACATTTATAGCTGCTTTTAGTGGTGTAAGACTTTCAGGTTGTAATAATTTACCATCTTGCCAAAACCATAATCTTGGCTCTTCTTTCTTATTGACCATGCTTTCTATCATATTGGTAATCAAATGAAATAAAGGGTGTCACTTTGTCTTAACTGGGTCATTTCTATCTTTGCAAACTTCAAAACGAGATGGCAGCCATTTCCACTGACATCTGATTTTACTTTTAGCAATGTTGTTTTGATTGGGGACATCAAAAACAAGCAAATAATGGAAACAAAAGCTTTGAAGTTTGACAGGGGGCAGGGATTATTCCAAAAACATAGGGGCGTCTTCAACACTGAGGAGAAGGAGGAGCTGAACCTCAGGATGATCTAGAAAGTTGTCAAGTGCCTAAGCAGTGTTTATTCTGGATGTCTGGCCTCACTTCTCTCTGTGCATCTGCCTTAGCCTTCTCTACTTTCTCTCAGATTGGCTTTTCCTGCCTCACATGTAAGTGGCCAAATGTGGCTATCAGCTTCCTGACAACCCAGCTCACCAGTTTACTACTCTCTGTTCAAAGGACTAGCTTGGGCTGAAACTAGTCTTTTGGTCTTCTTTCTCAACTCCTGGAGAGAGAAGATTGGATTATCCCTGCTGGATCGTGAGTCTATGTTAACCCTCTCAAGTATGGACAATGAAGGAGGACCATGTAATACAAACATAGCTTCTGGACCACACTCCTATGTCAGGCAGTAACCAAAAAATTGGGTGACCATGAATTGGTAAGACACCCCCCAGAAGATGCTTACTACATCCCTAAACAGAACTGTTCTCCTTTGCATCATTTCTCACAAACTGACCTGGCGGCTCATAGATAATAACAATGAAGAGAAGTAGAAAGGAGTCTTAGCAGATGCTGTGAGCCTCAAGTTGCCATAGGGCTTTTCCACATGAGAGAAAGAATAATGATCTAGCAACCGAAATGGGGAAGTAGCGGAAAGTTGACTCTTTCCTCTTCTTCTTCTTCTTTTTTTTTTGGTTACGTCCCCTTTTTATTTTTATTTTATTTTATTTTTTTTTTACTTCACAATATTGTATTGGTTTTGCCATATCAACATGAATCCGTCATGGGTGTACACATGTTCCCAATCCTGAACCCCCCCTCCCAGAGGGTGGGATGGCTTGGGAGAATGGCATTGAAACATGTATAATATCACATAAGAAACGAATCGCCAGTCCAGGTTCGATGCAGGATACAGGATGCTTGGGGCTGGTGCACTGGGATGACTCTTTTGATCTCTACGTTTTCTAGATGCTATAGAGTGAGTGGAGGATAAAAGTCTCCCATTAAGAAGACTCCAGAGGAAGCCATGACCTCTGGGGTATCTGGGTTTTTATTAGAGCCAGAAGACAGAGAGCATTGGTGATGAATTTGAGCACACAAGAATTTTTTTTTTTCTTACAATACAATAGGACTGAATGGGTTACAGAGGAAAAGACTAAAGGAACAGTAAACAGTGAGAGATCCACTGGCAGGTGGGGTGGGAGGCACAGAGCAGTGCGGGAAGAATTGTCAGGTGCACGTGAGCCGACACTAAGCGAGGAAGCAGGGTGAGCATGGATGCAACTGACGAGAGTTTGCCGCCTGTTGAACCTGGGGCTCAGGGGTCACTGGATTTCACTGTCTTTGCATGCATCTTATATGTTCTTCCCCTTTCCTTTCAACGGTTCTGTTCATTAAGTTTTCATCAGCTTTCCGACGCAGCCCTCGGCAGGCCTTCCTGGGGGCTCTTTAACCTATAGACACCTCTCCTACCTCCTGTGTGTTCCTTCAGGTCACGCCATTCGTGTGTTGGCTCCCTGTGGACCACCTGGTGCTATTGTCCCAGGCTGCCACCTGTTCCTATGTTATCATTTAGCTCCCCGTGGTTTCTGGTGTTTGGATTTACCGGTGAACCTGGAAGAGCCACGAGGGGAACCTGTCTTGCCGTCCTTTGTCCCTGCTGCAGCTTGGCAGGTAGTGACCATAACAAAGCCGATGGGCAAATGTTTAGGATGTGTTTATACTAACTCTCTGGGTTCTTGTTTATGACCTTTGGCACATCACTCTGTGATGTTCAGTTTACTTAGTTGTAAAGCAGAGATAATAACCTCCTCTTTCCATCCTTTTGTCTCTCAGTTGGTATTTCTTGAGCACCTACTCTGCATGAAGGTGAATGTGTGGAGTGAAAGCTTATTAACAGGACCACAAGAAGCATCAGATAAGATACTGGACATGAAAAATGCCATTAAAAGCAAGAAGCACTTACAAAGGAAAGGTATTATTTAAACATTCACATTTAGACACTGGAACATTAAGTAAATAATTTTCTAAGCTCCCTCCTGAGTTTCTTTAGCACTCTGAGTCTACAGTACCTGTATTATAGTACTTATGGCATTGTGTGATAGTTATTTGTGTATATTTCCATCTCTGCCCCAGACTGTGAGCTTCAACATTGAATCCCCAGTACTTAGCACAGTGCCTGCCACATAATAGGTCTCAATAAATATTTTAAATAAATTAATGAGTGAAAGAAAATCAGCCTGAAAGCATTCTCAGCCTATAAAAATGTATTCAGACAGTAAGCATACTGACAAGAAGTCTGTCCTGAGAATCTTGTGGAGAGGTTTACAAAGGAAAAGAAAAAGTATAGATTTTGCCCTGGAGGAGCTTATAAATGGAATAGAGAAGCAGAGAACATGCATTTGAAAATGCCTTAGATGATTTATCAAATTACCTAAAAGTAGTTGTATTTTTCAACTAGGACACAGATGATGATGGATTTCAGAATAAAAGGCAAGAGGGGTTAATCAGGAGGAGATTTTGTGAGAAACAGGGAATTACATAGGGAGGCACTGACAATATAAACAAAATTTACAGTCTACTAGTTCGTGGATGGAGGGATTACGTGGACCACTGGTGATTTGCAAGGGTATTTAAGAGCTCTAGAGTCACAGTGTTTGTGGGAGATGCTCTGTCCCTATGTTGGACACACACACACACACGCACACACGCAAGCATGTACATGCATCTCTGTGGCTATAGTAGTGCGGTGATGGGCTTGAAGTGCTTCCTTTCTCTGGAGGGAAATCCTCTGCCTTCAAGTGCTTCTTTCTTTGCTTTCCCGTTGACCCTTTGAAGGTAGCAGCTTTGCAGTTCTCAAGAGCTCTCTCAGGACAGGGCCTGCTCTGCAAGTGCCACCATTTCCAGGTTGGAACTCATTGGTGATGAGTCTTTGTTTCAGTGCCTTTGATCATCTTAGAAACAGGTAATTTGAGTAAGTCAGCAAAGGGCAGAGCCAGGATGACAATTGTTTCTCTCTCAAGGTAGGAGGTGGAAGGCATCCTGCTTTTTGAGGGTGTACCTTATTGTCTGGTTCACAGTCTGCCCTTCTCAAACAACATCCAGAGATATGGCTTCAGAGCTCAGCCTACAATAACTGTTCTATGTTCATTGATTCAACAAATGCTTATTGTGCTGCTGTGATGCATTAGCTATTATTCTAGGTGCTGAGGATGGAGCTGCAAGCATGTGGGAAAAGTTAACTAGTTTCATAGAGATTATATTTAAGTGAGAGAAAAGGGAAATCAGCTAGTTAATTTTATATCAGCAAGTTAATTTCATACTATTAAGAAAATAAGCAATCGTGTCCTAGAGAAGTCTCAGGGAAAATCTCCCTGAAGTTGCAATATTTGAGCCGCAAGCTTGACAATAATGAGGAACAGGACTTCTTCTCTGGTGGTACAGTGGATAAGAATCCAGCTGCCAATGCAGGGGACATGGCTTTGGCCCCTGGTCTGGGAAGGTCCCACACGCCTTGGGGAAATTAAGCCCATGCACCGCAACTGCTGAACCCAAACTCTAGAGCCTGTGCTCAACAAGAGAAATCACTGCAATGAGAACCCTGAGCACTGCAACAAAGAGTAGTGCCTACTGCAACTAGACAGAGCCTGCAAGCAGCAGTGAAGACCCAGCACAGCCAGAAGCAATAAATAAATCATTTTTTAAAAAAGAATAATGATGAACCAGCCATACAAAGAACTAAGGCAAGGCCATTCCAGGCAAAGAAGTGTAAAGCGTAGATGCAGAAGCTTCTGCGGAGCTTCAAGGTGTGTACATGTGCTCACTCACACACCTGAGCACACACACGCATATGTGTGCACATGCACACACACAAACATGCACTGGAATAAGAGCTTTTCAGGAATCAAGATAGAAGACAGTGAAGGCCAGATCATGCAGGCTCAGTGCCCCATAGTGATGCACTGGGATTTTATTCCAGGGGCAATAGGAAGCTGGGAGTGATGTGACCCCATAAGAAAGACTTACTACCTAGCCTGTGTCATGGGAGATGGCAGCTGTTATGCTAGGTCTTAGTCGTGGTACAACTTCCCATGGATCCTAGCCTTTCATCTCTCCCAAACCATGGAAATTGCCATGTGGAGAGAAGGTCCATGATCCTCAAAGGCTGCCTTAAGATACGTCAAACTGCAAAGCCCAGAAATCTGAGACTACTTCTCCCTTGTGCGCACCTTACAAAAGGACAATGAGTAGATGGAAGACAGATCAAAACTCTTTGTCTCGCCAGGGATCACCAAAAATCATTGAGGTCACCTTGGAATTATTTCAGACATACCAGTGCCCCTTCTGCATTGAAATATTCCTGAGAAGCATCTTGCTTGTTAGCATATTCCCTTATTTTCCTCTCTGGGAACTTTCTATTATCCCATACTTTTCCCCTGATGACTTAGCCCAACTCTTTCCCCACAAACAAGAATGTCGGATCAAAAATGCATCTTAAAGAATATCTCACCCAATCCACTTGGTTTGTAAATGAGAAAGTGGAGAGTCAGAGAAGGCGAGTGGCTTGATACAAACCATAAAATCCATGTCTTTAGGCTTTAGTCTTTTCCCCTTCCAGTATACTTGGCTAGCATGAAAGAAGACACCTTGATTCAGAAAAAGAGCCCCCCACCCCCACCCCCGCCACTCCCTGCACCGCCATTCAACAACTAATTCAGTTTGCCAGCACAGAGAGTCTGGGAAGTGAAAACGGAATAGCCATGATTCACCAGTTAGCTCCTTAAGCTCAAGATTCTATAACTCAGAACCTCCAAAATAAGCAGGAAGAGTGATCCTGGGGGCTGACAATCTCATCAGTGTTTTCATATCTTCAGGAGGTTGAGGTTTTAGGTAAAGGATCTTGGTGGTGGTAGGGGTAGGGGTTGTTGACAGCAAGTGCATGCTCTTAATTCATGGGTGCCAAGTGGCTTACCTTGGGAACTGGACAGGGTGCAGGGCAGGGGAGGGCCAGCTCTGTTTGAGGGGTGAGGGGATGGGCCCTGGTAATCCAATATCCTCTTGGAGCCACTCAGTGCTCCAATCCAAATCCATCATTGCAAATGAACCAGGTGACAGGATTAAATATCCCCTAATTGCAGTCCCCAGGGAGGGGCCATGCCAGCTGTCTCTTCCACATGCCTAGCCCAGCAGATGGGAGATCAGATATCAACGGGTCACTTCTGATGGCCCACGAGGCAGCCTGGGTCCTGGCCACCTGGGCCGAGTGGAAGGAGGAGAGGAGGGCAGATTGGGGTGCTGTAATGGGTCTGAAAACCAGAATATTTAGTACCATCTGCCCCTCGGCATCTATGTAGCAAGGTCTGCACTACTCGGTGGCTGCTGCTGCTTTGCCCTCATCATTCACCAGGACAAAGTTTGAGCCACTGCACCCTCTCCTCCTGCCCTCTGAAATTCACTGCAAGAAATCAACTTCTGCCTCAGAAAGCCTGATACACCCAAGGGCATGAGGAAGTTCACCAGCCTGGCCCCTGTTCCCAACTTGCTCCTCACTGCCTCAGAGGCAAAGATCTCTCATTATTCCTTCCAGACCTCTTGGGAAAGAGATTCTATAGGGTTGTTAAGTTGTGTGTTTTTGCATCCTGGGCTTCAGTGAAGGGCAAGTTCTCCAAATTTCCTGAGGACCAGGAGAGAAGAAGAGGGACTTACTTTTGGGCTCAAGAAATGGATCTGAGCAGCAAGCAAAGTTCCAGGCCACAGGAGGCTCTCTTGGTGCAGTTGACCAGACAGAAAACCTAGAGCAGAGGAAGAGCGGTGTGACTTCTGACAGGCTCTAGACTCTTCTTCTGAGTCCTTCCCACTTGGGAAGCTCTGCTATTGTCTCTCCTCCAGACGGTTCTCAGCCAAATCAGCTCCCATCTAAGGGTGCTGGCAGTTCTGTGTGAATAAGATGCATTTTCATTGAGGTGAAATCATGATATTGTAAAATCAGCAGGAGCCAGGTACACACCAAGAATAGCTCTCCATCCTGGGATGGAGAGACCACAGGCAGAAAGAAGGCTTGTGTTCTGGGGTTCCAGCAAAATCTAGAAACACACATCAAAAGTAGTTCTTGGCCCACAATGAGAGGGCTGCAAAAGACTCCAGTGACCTTTGAAACAACATGATTATTGAGAAAGACAAGACTTCCACAGATGGGTCAGGACTCAAGTCGGTTTTCTCTAGGGTAGTGGGAGAGCTCTGGGTATTCAGCCCCTGGACTTAGAAGAGGGTCTGATGCTAATCCAGCTCTAAACCCCCGCCACTCCCTGCCCCGCCATTCAACAACTAATTCAGTTTGCCAGCACAGAGAGTCTGGGAAGTGAAAACGGAATAGCCATGATTCACCAGTTAGCTCCTTAAGCTCAAGATTCTATAACTCAGAACCTCCAAAATAAGCAGGAAGAGTGATCCTGGGGGCTGACAATCTCATCAGTGTTTTCATATCTTCAGGAGGTTGAGGTTTTAGGTAAAGGATCTTGGTGGTGGTAGGGGTAGGGGTTGTTGACAGCAAGTGCATGCTCTTAATTCATGGGTGCCAAGTGGCTTACCTTGGGAACTGGACAGGGTGCAGGGCAGGGGAGGGCCAGCTCTGTTTGAGGGGTGAGGGGATGGGCCCTGGTAATCCAATATCCTCTTGGAGCCACTCAGTGCTCCAATCCAAATCCATCATTGCAAATGAACCAGGTGACAGGATTAAATATCCCCTAATTGCAGTCCCCAGGGAGGGGCCATGCCAGCTGTCTCTTCCACATGCCTAGCCCAGCAGATGGGAGATCAGATATCAACGGGTCACTTCTGATGGCCCACGAGGCAGCCTGGGTTCTGGCCACCTGGGCCGAGTGGAAGGAGGAGAGGAGGGCAGATTGGGGTGCTGTAATGGGTCTGAAAACCAGAATATTTAGTACCATCTGCCCCTCGGCATCTATGTAGCAAGGTCTGCACTACTCGGTGGCTGCTGCTGCTTTGCCCTCATCATTCACCAGGACAAAGTTTGAGCCACTGCACCCTCTCCTCCTGCCCTCTGAAATTCACTGCAAGAAATCAACTTCTGCCTCAGAAAGCCTGATACACCCAAGGGCATGAGGAAGTTCACCAGCCTGGCCCCTGTTCCCAACTTGCTCCTCACTGCCTCAGAGGCAAAGATCTCTCATTATTCCTTCCAGACCTCTTGGGAAAGAGATTCTATAGGGTTGTTAAGTTGTGTGTTTTTGCATCCTGGGCTTCAGTGAAGGGCAAGTTCTCCAAATTTCCTGAGGACCAGGAGAGAAGAAGAGGGACTTACTTTTGGGCTCAAGAAATGGATCTGAGCAGCAAGCAAAGTTCCAGGCCACAGGAGGCTCTCTTGGTGCAGTTGACCAGACAGAAAACCTAGAGCAGAGGAAGAGCGGTGTGACTTCTGACAGGCTCTAGACTCTTCTTCTGAGTCCTTCCCACTTGGGAAGCTCTGCTATTGTCTCTCCTCCAGACGGTTCTCAGCCAAATCAGCTCCCATCTAAGGGTGCTGGCAGTTCTGTGTGAATAAGATGCATTTTCATTGAGGTGAAATCATGATATTGTAAAATCAGCAGGAGCCAGGTACACACCAAGAATAGCTCTCCATCCTGGGATGGAGAGACCACAGGCAGAAAGAAGGCTTGTGTTCTGGGGTTCCAGCAAAATCTAGAAACACACATCAAAAGTAGTTCTTGGCCCACAATGAGAGGGCTGCAAAAGACTCCAGTGACCTTTGAAACAACATGATTATTGAGAAAGACAAGACTTCCACAGATGGGTCAGGACTCAAGTCGGTTTTCTCTAGGGTAGTGGGAGAGCTCTGGGTATTCAGCCCCTGGACTTAGAAGAGGGTCTGATGCTAATCCAGCTCTAACTGTCATTTTTTTTTAAAGGATAGTCTTTTACAGTCTTAGAAATATGCTAAGAGCAAAGGTGACTAAGATAAATACTGTCTTCAACCCCAGGGATCATGCACCTGTTTGACTTAAGAAAGTCACTTCAACTTCATCATCCATCAAATGGAAGTTATCACATCTACCCTAGGTCCTTCGAAGTGTTGCTGAGAAGCTCACATGAGATGACCGAGGGAAAACTGCTCTGGAAAAGCTCTTTGGCAGGTGCTATAAAAGTGAGCAGTATTTGGGAGTCATGATTCAGCTCAGAGAACAATATAGCTTTGTTGCCAGGGAGCTGAGTCCTCCTTCCCTTTCTCCCCGGCTTACCCCTCCCCTTACTCTAAATAGAGACGTGGTCCAAAGAGAACAATCCCATGCTTGATGATAAAAGGGACAATGGGATTTCTGAGTGGTCCTCTGGGCCCACAGACAGGAGCCCTGCAGTCCAGGATGCCAAACAAACCAGGTGACTTTGGAGCGAGGTGGCCGCTGAGCTATAGGCTAAGAACAAAGGACTTGGCCCCTTTCCGCATCTCTGCGGTGGTCACACACCCGCTGAGCATGTCAGTGTCTACTTGTGTCCCAGTTTTGGGAAAACCAGAAACCTGGAGTCTCGACAGAACTCTCCACCCCCTAAAAATGATAGAGAAGGATGATTCCTGATAATGATGTTTGGGGACTAGCAGTGTGTTCTCATATAGGCCAGTGGGCTCAAATGCTGGAATTACCTGGGAAATTAGTTGACATACAGATATCCAAATTCTACCATGAGAGATTCTGATTTTGAAAGTTTTGTTGATATAACCTCAGAAAGGATTCTGATCCACCGGAAAGCTTGAGAACCTCATATATAGACAAGCTACCCACACCTTGTCTGTTTTTATTATATGCTCAGGATCGATCCCAGAATAGATCCTCAGTAAATGTTTGTTTACTAAGTAAATAAATTCATTAAAATATATCCAAATACACTCAAGTAAAAAGCAATGCATGGCAAAAAACAAACTTTTTTTTTAATGGTTTAGAAGTCTTCTAGGACCCATCTGACTTTCTGACTCTCAGTTCTCAGAATACAAAACTGAGAAACCTTCATTTAACTTTTTTGTGTTTTCTATTAGGTTTGTTCTGAATAAATGGAACTTTGCTCCCATCGGCATAATATAGAGCTTGATGGTTTATCCTGTTCCTTCTTCCAATATATTTTATTATTTTATTAATTTGTTATCAGTAATAATAATAATGTTGTTGATGTTCAGCCACCCAGTTGTGTCCAACTCTTTGCAACGCCATGGACCATAGCTTGGCAGGCCTCCCTGTCCCTCACCATCTCCTGGAGTTTGCTCAAGTTCATATCCATTGCATTGGTGATGCCATGCAGCCATCTCATCCTTTGATGCCCTTTTCTCCTTCTGCCCTCAATCTTTCCCAGCATCAGGGACTTTTCCAGTGACCTGGCTGTTCACGTTAGGTGACCGAAATACTGGAGCTTCAGCTTCAGCATTAGTCCTTCCAATGAGTATTCAGAGTTAATTTCCTTTAAGACTGACTGGTTTGATCTCCTTGCTGTCCAAGGGACTCTCAGGAGTCTTCTCCAGCACCACAGTTCGAAGGCATCAATTCCTTCGTTCTCTGCCTTCTTTATGGTCCAACTCTCACAATCGTACATGACCACTGGGAAGACCATAGCCTTGACTATACAGACCTTTGTCAGCAGAGTGATGTCTCTGCTTTTCAACACACTATAGTAAACGCTTTACTTGCATCATCTCATTTCCTTATTAGAGATCTTATGAAAGAGATAGGGAATTATTATCCCCACTTAACGAGTGAAAAAGCTAATGCATTAAGAGCCATATAGCTCAGCTCTGCACTTACCCAATTGGAAAACAGCAGAATCAGACTCTTGACTCGAAATCTGATATTCTTCATGATCTAACAAGCTTCCCCCAAAACACTGCAGATCTGAATCCAGTGACCTCCCACATATGTCACTCCAAATGTGCAAACTGGGATGACTGTAAGGATCCACAAAGCACCAGGATAAATTCCCTTACCAAAGAATTCCTTTCAACAAAACTCTTCATTTTATGTAGGATCATTAATAGGTTAAGACAGATAATGTAAAGAATCACTCACTGCTAATTGAAATGCAGGCAAATCATCTCTGTAATGATAATGTAAGTTATTAGGAAAGGGGAACTCATTCTTTTAAAAATATCTGGCTTATATGTGACCTTTTAGGAGTATACCTGTCACAGCGAAGACATGTGAATGTACACACTCATATAACAGACTTGCATAGGAAATCCAGTCCTGAACTGAAAATAAATTGACAAATAAACTGCTTTTCCTTTTTTTCTCCCGGAGCTAGGTTCTAATGCCTCAGAATGTTCTAGCACCCCAGCCACTGCAATCAGTCAGATCAGAGGCTCATGTATTTTCTTCTGGGCAGCTTGGGCTGAAGGAAGCTTTTGATGGAGTCCAACAAAATCAGCAGAGCCTTAAGCTGCATCCAGATGAAGCCCAAAGAATGAAAATGACGGCGATTTTCTGAATACTCTAGAATTCTGGATTTTGAAAATGTCATTTGTTTCAGATACAAAGATAATGACTGAATATTTAATCTGACCCATTATCCTAAATACTTTAAGCAATGCCTACTAAATCCATGACTTTCTTTAACTCCTGGTTTTGGCCATTTTGAGCATAACTGATCCATTAATTTATCCTAAAGTCAATTTGATTAAATAGTCAATCAATTCAGTTTAACATCTGGCTATTCCAATGAATAGGCTAACTGACAAAATAGACCAATAACCTTGACAATGGATCTTGGAGCCTGTAAGAAGTAGGAAGTCACCAGCTTCTCAATATGAGGCCACTTGCTATAAAGCAAGGGCTGAGGCAGACATGACTGGAATAAAGATGCTCTTTATCCTCTATAGATGTCTCTGGGACCCAGAAAGATGTAGTTACTCCTCTGGAGAATCCTAGTTGCCATATGGAATAGCCTGGCTCCCCACCAGCTCTCCTATCCATGCCCCACCACCCCCGCCCGCCACCTCCAACCAGCTCACAGGCATCTAGGTCCTCTAACAGAGGGTGGGGATTGGTCAGGCCATTCATTGGTTCTGAAGTTTCTTCTACTTAAACCAATTTGTTAGGTGCTTCGTGATTTACGGCCACAGTGGAAAATGGGGCTGGGTATTGATTCTTGGCCTTTTCTATTGCAAATGGGTGTAATGTTTTATAGTATGTCAGAATAATAGCAGTGGGCACTCTATCAATGTCAAATGTTAAAAATGATCAGCTATTTTGATGTAGGAGATTAAATATGAAAGCTTGATGGGTATATAAAAGTGAAATGGCAATAATAAAGGGATTTTTATGTTCAGCTCATTGCTCTCTGGAATCCACCTGGGGAGCTATTAGAACCAATTGTGCTGATCAGTGACATATCACCATGGGTTAAAGGACGAAACAGGTGTGGCACACCCCAGGCGCTGTTGAGCCTGGCACAGTGGAATGGGAGGACCCAAGTGGAGAGAAAAGAATTCACGGGGCCTTTTCAGATCTCTGGAAAGATGGCAACCCCATTCGGTGCAACCACAGAAAGTTACAACTGGAATAACTCTCATAGGTCACTTTGTAGAGTCAATCTTTCCTATTAAAATCCAGGGAATTGAGGCCCAGAGAAAGAAAACTATGCCCAAGGTCACACAGGGCTTCCCAAGAGGCCCTAGTGGTAAAGATCCCGCCTGCCAATCCAGGAGACATTAAGAGACATGGGTTCGATCCCTGGGTCAGGAAGATCCCCTGGAGAAGTAAACTGCAACCCATTCCAGTGTTCTTGCCTGGAGAATCCCATTGACAGAGGAGCCTAATGGGCTACAGTCCATGGGGTTACAAAGAGTCGGACATGACTGAAGCGACCTAGCACGCACACAAGGTCATGCAGGCAGTAAGTGACAGAGTTGGACCAAACCCAGGTCCAGGCTGGAAATCTCCTCAGTGTCTGTTCTCACCTGCCAAAGGTGTCCGATGCCCTTGTGTCCTCCAGATCAGCACTACCCAATGGAAATATGATGAAAACTCTATACGTGCCTTAAAATATTCTAGTAGCCACATGAAAAAAAGGGAAAAGAAATAGATGAGATTTCATCTTAAGGCATTTTATTTAACCTAACATAGTCAAAATATTATCCTTTCAACGTGTAATCCATGTAAAAATTATTGAGGAGACGTCTCTGGTGGTCCGGTGACTAAGAATCCGCCTCCCAATGCAGGGGACACGGGTTTGATCCCTGGTTCAGGAAGACTTCACTTGCCATAGGGCAACTACTGAGCCCATGCCCTAGAACACATGTGCTGCAAAAAATAACCCCCACTCGCTGCAGCTGGAGAAAGCCTGCACACAGCAACAAAGACCCAGTGCAGCCAAACAGATAAAAAATTTTAAGTATATATTGAGATATTTTACACTCATTTTTTCATGCTAAGTATCTGGATGTATTTTATGATTTTGGCACATGTCACTTTGGACTAGCATATCCAGTGCTCCATAGCCATATGGGCTAGTGGCCTCAGCTGTAAACTGAGATGCATGGAGCCCCAGGGAACGTACCCATATCCCCTAGGGTGGTACGTAGGGCTTAGAGGAAGGCATTTGTACTTTGAAAAAGAAAATAAATACTATTAGTATAATACATTTGGGATTTTTTTAAACAAAAATTTCTTTTATCAGCACAGACAGTAAACCTTGACAAAATCAAGCACATTAAAGACAGACCATGAGTCACACATGAGACTTTTCAAGAGGGTTGCAAAGTATATTAGAATTTCTCGGCGTTGTAAGGGACCTGGGAAATTTTTATATATATGTCCCAAAAGAATACGAATTTACAAAGACTAAGAAACTGACTAACCTTTGGGGCAGAGCAATTTCCCAGGTGATGTTGTCATCATAAGTCACTAAACTCATTTTCCGAGAGAAGAACCAAGTTGGAGAGCTGGAGAGTCTCCTGTGGAGGTTGCATTAGGTCTTTGACTTTATGTCAGAGACCAGGGAACCTTTGAGGATTTGCCTGAGTCACCAATGCCCTTTTCTCAAACATGCAGTGGAATGGCAACCTTGCAAGGATGCCATTTGTAAAGTCCATCCACGCCCTGGAACATCCACTGGGTACCCCTAGGGTGGGGGGAGGAGAAGTCATAGTCCCCAGTTCCAACCTGGAGATCTGCCCACAGCCAGAGGTGGGGAAGCAGGAGCTGGGGCAGATGGCCGTCAGGGTGCCACGCAGCCCCCTCTGTGTTACCCATTCCTGAGAGCAAGCCAGCCGAGTAATGCACACAGAGCCAGCCTGGGAACTAACACCGGGTCCCTTTCAGCAGAGACAGATTGTCATTCTGACAGCCATCAAGCCAATCAGAAGGGTAAATTAAGGTGTCCTTCTCTTTTTTTGGAGGGTAAGGGGTGGTTAAAATGCTGATCTCCGAGTGACAGGTTTCTGAGCTGAGAGTGAGCTGCCACTGCTGCCGTCCTCACTCTGGAGCTTCTCAGGAAGAGCATGTCAGGGAAACCAGCAGGCTCCTTACAGACCTGCTTTGCTCCCTAAGGGCATCCAGGCACAAGTCACACTGTCTGATCTGCCCCTGGGGACCCAGGGGACGAGAATGCCAGTCTCCATCCGTTTCCAAAGCACTGGGAGCCAGGGATCAACTTTCCACTTTTGGGGGAGAAACTCCTTTTTCTTGCCTTAATTGCAGCATTAATAATTAAGTGGGTGCTTTAACGATGTGGGCATCTCGAGCGTTCCAGGGTGACACTGGAAATGCACACACACAAATGCACGCACCTTTGTATACTTATGTGAATTCTGGAAGCCAGTCATCAAGTCACTTAAAAAATTATCCTAAGCAAAAATTTTAAATAAAAAACAACAAGGGATGGATGTGTGCTTAATTACAAGAGGACTTTATTAGCTGGCGCTAATTAAAGCATGTTATGAAGTCTGACAAATGTCTAAAATTACTCACTTTGGTAAATAGTTTTGATGCAAGTAATTTGTTTACAACTAGAACTTGGTGGAAAAGTTCAAGTAATTTTCTTTTTGCCTGGGTAGCACATTATGTGATGTCTAGCGGGGTAATTAACGATTAGTGGTTTAATGACAGAGGCACATTCATTATCCTGTTTTCTGATTCCCGCCAGGACTTTCGTGCTGAGCAATCAAGCCATGCCCTTTCCACCTGCCTGCGAATTGACCTCCTGCTGATGAGCCCATTTCACAGATGGGATTTACTGAGGCCAAATGACTGAGACACATGTTTAACATGGACACTTCCCACTCTTTACAGAAGAGAGAATCTTCTAGTTGACGTGTTCCTTATATGCCCTTCATTATGTGGGTGCCTCTGGGCTATGGGCAGTCATTGCTATGAATCTGCTGATTTTCTCTTCCAGGAGCTCTAGGCTGACCTGGAAAATAGCAAGTCCATTCTCCGTTCCCGAGCTAGAAAGGCCTTCACTGGCCCCCTCAACGGTCCTTGCCTGTTGGCCACCTTGTCTGTTCTTCCTTCTCCTCACCCCACCAGGGCAAGGGCAGAACTATGCCATTATCCACACACACCGCACTGCCTACATATACAATCCAAAAAGCCTCAAGTCATCTTTTTTTTTTTTTTTTTTATTTAAGTTGAAGTATGGTTTTGGGCTTCCCAAGTGGCGCTCGTGGTAAAGAACCCACCTGCCAATGCGGGAAACATGAGTCTCAGCTTTGATCCCCGGGTTGAGAAGATCCCTTGGAGGAGGAAATGGCAACCCACTCCAGTATTCTTGTATGGAGAATCCCATGGACAGAGGAGCCTGGCAGGCTACTGTCCATGGGATCACAAAGACTCAGACACGACTGAAGTGATTTAGCACTCAGTCAATTTACAGTGTGTCAGGTATAGTGCAAAGTGAGCTTCAGGTGTAGCACCAAGTAGTCCTTTTCAGATACTTTTCCACCATAGGTTATTACAAGATATTGAATATAGTTCTCTGGGCTATACAGTAGGCCCTTGTTGTTTATTTTATATATAATGATGTGTATCTGTTAATCCCAAACTCCTAATTTATCCCTCTCCCCAACCCCAAATCATCTTAATTGTCTTTGTGACCAGGAATATATGCTCCTGACACTGCTCTTTGCCTTGGTTTTTATGTCTGCCTTAGAATGGTTCAATGCCCTGCTCTAAGCAATGTGATTGGGGGACAGGGGAATGGACTAATTGACCTCCTGAGGCTCCATCTAGTCTGTAAATCTGAGACAACGAAAGGTCACTTCTTAGTCTACTCTGAGGCTGGCCTCCCACTGTTTGTAACCTAGGCATACTTCCTGGAGGCAAGAAGACAGACTTGGAAGAAGATAGCGCTCAGGAACATTCTCCACTTCGTCATACAGACCCTCAGAGGATTCCCCCTCCTTCTCCCTTTTTTTTTTTTTTTCTTTTTCTTAAGCCAAAGTTAGAAGCTAAATCCACTGTGGGCTCAAGGAGGCACTTTAAACTTCACTCGCTTCGAAGTTTAAATGGGAAGACTTGACAGGTATGCTAATGCTCTTCTATTAAGTCTGCAGAAAATGACATTAAAGGTATTGGTTAAAGACACGGCTCAGTGTTTGAGCAATTTAATGAAGTGTTACACACAAGCTGACCTTGTAGAGGGAGAAGCTCACGGCTCTCTCTGCGTTTCGGGAGGCCCTGGCCACTCTGTTTGACATCTGAGCTTAACACCAACCCCAGACTCATTACTGTCTGCGAGGTTCCAGGAACTGCCGAAGGGGAGACCAGCCTTTGCTTGTAAAGTCCAGTGACAGCAAGGAGAGGTAAAAATAGTGACTCCTGATCCTCGGCGGCGTAAAGCCAGAGGTGCCAATTTGAATGACATGTTCGCTTTTCATAAACATGGGCTGTGGTCCCCTGGGGGAGCCGGAACAGGAGGGGCTCCTAGGGCGGGCAAGGTGGACAGGGTCAGCCAAGTGTGAAGGCCAGAGCTTCCTGCTGGTGTCTGAGCGCCAGGTGAGCTGGTGGAGCGCACAGGGGGGTCTCTGCCAGTAGAGTGGGCAGCCCCACGGAGAGTCCAGGATGGGGTCCCTCGAGACTGCAGCAGCACGGGAAAGATGTGAACCCCTAGAAAAGGATGGGATCCCAAGACCCCCGCAGAAGCCCCATTCCTTCACCAGCTCATTCATTCACTCACCATGTGTTTTGAGCCCCTGCTGTGTATCACTTCTCTCTCCAATGCCCCCGATCCACTGTGCTGCAGCATACTATGGTCTGCAGGTTCCTAGAACATTCAAAGGCTCCTCCCTACCACAGGGCCTTTGCACATCCTTTCCCCTCTGCCTGTAGTTATCTTCTGAGATTGTTTTAAAGATAGCCGCTTTAAGCCTTCTGATACCAGCTTATACATACTCTTACCAGAGGGGTAGATGGGCAAGCATTACAGAAGTTTAAGGTCCATAGGTCTTGCTTGGGACATAACAATAATTGTTATTATACTAAAATATAATTGTTATTATATTTATTGAGAGTTCCTTGGACTGCAAGGAGATCAAATCAGTCAATCCTAAAGGAAACCAGCCCCAAATATTCATCGGAAGGACTGATGCTGAAGTTGAAGCTCTCATACTTTGGCCACCTGATGCAAAAAGACTCTGATGCTGAGAAAGATTGAAAGCAAAAGAAAAGGAGGAGGTGGCAGAGGATGAGATGGTTAGATAGCATCACTGATTCAGTGGACATGAATTTGAGCAAACTCTTCAAGATAGTGGAGGACAGAGGAGCCTGGCATGCTGTAGTCCTTGGGGTTGCAGAGCGGGACATGACTTGGCAACTGAGCAAGAACAAAAAATTACGTATATTAGGCTTATGATCCTTTCCCTTTGCTTCCAAGTGGCTCCTTATACCTTCCAAAGTTCCCTTATATGTTATCCCACTTGGGGTTTCCAGTAACCTTCTAAGGCAGGCAGAGGATTTGCTAGCTGTTCTTGTGTCGAGACAAGTAGCCTGAGGCCAGCAGAAGCAGTGAGGATCCGAGGAGACCCACTGGACTCACACCGGATCCAAGATACCTGAATCCCAAAGCAGAGCCATGTCCATCACTGCAAATGCTCCCTATAGCTCTCTGTCAATGAGGTGGATACACACTTGAGGCCCGGAAAGCGGCTCTCAGAGCCCCTCCTCGTGGGGAGATGTGACAGGTGAATGGGCAGCCACGTCACCGAGAGCTGGGATTCCTGGGTCAGGCACCATGCTGGCAGAGCAGACACAGAGGGCAGCCTTGCCCTCTGGAAGCCTGTGCCCGCAGTCTGAGGGGCAACGCGAGGAGCCTCTGACACGTGTCTTTTTGTCCTCTCCCTTCTTCCCTCTCCTGTCTCCTTAGCCTGTGCTCAGAGCTGCCCCTGCTATAGTCATGCTGGCTTGTTCAAGCAGAATGCCTTGGAGGAGGAGCCCCGTCCAGGCTTTCTAGGGGAGAAATGCATCCGTCAGTGGCCATCTGTCGAGCACGACCTCTGTGCCCTCCCCTCTGTTCAGACTCTAAAAATAATGCCTGGTGTTATCTGAGCGCCTGCCCATGCAGGTTTTGCACTTAGTCACTGAAGCATACTACCTCCCTCCACCCGCCCCTCACAGCAACGCTAGGAGAAGGGGCTTCCCTCTGTCCCCATCTTGCAGGTGAGAAAACTGGGATTAGAGAAGTAAATAAGGTGTCTAAGATCACAGGGTGATAACAGCCTGGCTGTGAACTCAGGGTTGTTTGACTCAGGGTCACCCAAAGTCAGGGCCCAGAGGACTCTGAGCAGCTGTAGTTGGTGAGAGTGGCGCCCCCTGGAGGCATCGTCGCCCAAGCTGGGCAAAGCAAAAGAAAAGGAGGAGGTGGCAGAGGATGAGATGGTTAGATAGCATCACTGATTCAGTGGACATGAATTTGAGCAAACTCTTCAAGATAGTGGAGGACAGAGGAGCCTGGCATGCTGTAGTCCTTGGGGTTGCAGAGCGGGACATGACTTGGCAACTGAGCAAGAACAAAAAATTACGTATATTAGGCTTATGATCCTTTCCCTTTGCTTCCAAGTGGCTCCTTATACCTTCCAAAGTTCCCTTATATGTTATCCCACTTGGGGTTTCCAGTAACCTTCTAAGGCAGGCAGAGGATTTGCTAGCTGTTCTTGTGTCGAGACAAGTAGCCTGAGGCCAGCAGAAGCAGTGAGGATCCGAGGAGACCCACTGGACTCACACCGGATCCAAGATACCTGAATCCCAAAGCAGAGCCATGTCCATCACTGCAAATGCTCCCTATAGCTCTCTGTCAATGAGGTGGATACACACTTGAGGCCCGGAAAGCGGCTCTCAGAGCCCCTCCTCGTGGGGAGACGTGACAGGTGAATGGGCAGCCACGTCACCGAGAGCTGGGATTCCTGGGTCAGGCACCATGCTGGCAGAGCAGACACAGAGGGCAGCCTTGCCCTCTGGAAGCCTGTGCCCGCAGTCTGAGGGGCAACGCGAGGAGCCTCTGACACGTGTCTTTTTGTCCTCTCCCTTCTTCCCTCTCCTGTCTCCTTAGCCTGTGCTCAGAGCTGCCCCTGCTATAGTCACGCTGGCTTGTTCAAGCAGAATGCCTTGGAGGAGGAGCCCCGTCCAGGCTTTCTAGGGGAGAAATGCATCCGTCAGTGGCCATCTGTCGAGCACGACCTCTGTGCCCTCCCCTCTGTTCAGACTCTAAAAATAATGCCTGGTGTTATCTGAGCGCCTGCCCATGCAGGTTTTGCACTTAGTCACTGAAGCATACTACCTCCCTCCACCCGCCCCTCACAGCAACGCTAGGAGAAGGGGCTTCCCTCTGTCCCCATCTTGCAGGTGAGAAAACTGGGATTAGAGAAGTAAATAAGGTGTCTAAGATCACAGGGTGATAACAGCCTGGCTGTGAACTCAGGGTTGTTTGACTCAGGGTCACCCAAAGTCAGGGCCCAGAGGACTCTGAGCAGCTGTAGTTGGTGAGAGTGGCGCCCCCTGGAGGCATCGTCGCCCAAGCTGGGCAGCTGCACAGAGAGGTGGGGGACCACACCGCAGACCGGGGGCTTAACCACCACGAGAGTCTGTGCCCTTCTGGAAGCCCCCCCCACTTAGGAATCCCTTGCAGAACCGCCAGGGGAAAATATGCTGCTAAGTCGCTTCAGTCATGTCCGACTCTGTGCGACCCCATAAACGGGCAGCCCACCAGGCTCCCCCGCCCCTGGGATTCTCCCGGGGACAATATGAGGGGACGTTTTCTCTATGGGTGGGCCGTGTGACACCTTCAGACAAGAGGAATCTTTGGGGCTGGATCTGTCTCAGAGGGCTTCATGGAGAAAGCAGAGTTTGAGATGCCAGATCTCAGATGGATAGGACTCACCCTGAACTTCACAGTGGCCTAATGGTAAAGTAATTCCTGTCATTACCATGGATAATTTTGTGCCACGCCCTATTGTAAATATGTTACATTTTTATCTCATTTAATGTTTTAACAGACAGCACTGTATAAGTTTAAAGTGTACAACATAATGATTTGACTTTCATCCATCATGAAATGATTACCACAATAGGTTTGGTGAACTTTCACCATCTCATATAGATACAACATTAAAGAAATAGAAAAGTATATCTGTTTTCTCCTTGTGAAGAACACTTAGTTACTCTCTTAACTTTCACGTATATCATACAGCAGTTTCTTAATTATATTTATCATGTTGTGCATTATATCTCTAGTACTTATTTATCTTACAACTAGAAGTTTTTACCTTTTGACTGCCTTTATCCAATTCCCCCTCTCCCAAACCTCCACCTCTGGTAACCACAAATCTGATCTCTTTTTCTGTTAGTTTGTTTATATATCTGTTTGTTTGTTGTTGAAGCACAATTAACCTACAACACTATTTATGTCCTGGTATACAACAAAGTCAGAGAAGACGATGGCACCCCACTCTAGTACTCTTGCCTGGAAAATCCCATGGACGGAGGAGCCTGGTAGGCTGCAGTCCATGGGGTCGTGAAGAGTCAGACATGACTGAGCGACTTCACTTTCACTTTTCACTTTCATGCATTGGAGAAGGAAATGGCAACCCAATCCAGTGTTCTTGCCTGGAGAATCCCAGGGATGGGGGAGCCTGGTGGGCTGCGGTCTACAGGGTCGCACAGAGTCGGACACGACTGAAGCGACTTAGCAGCAGCATACAACACAGTAATTCTATATTTCTATACATTTCAAAATGATCACCACGATAATCTGGTTACCATCTGCCACCATACATAGATATTACATAATTATGGTCTATATTCTCCACACTGTATGTTTTACTCCCACAACTCATTTATTTTGTTCATAAAGACCCTGCGAGGTAGGTGCGTGAAGACTTGAGACTCTGATCTTCCCTCTGATGTTCTGACCCCCATCCATTGTGATCTGGTGGAAAGAATAACAATTTGGGGTCTTGCAGAACCACATCTGAAGCCTGAGGGATGCTCAGCTGTGCAATTCTAGGAAGCGTGTAGAGGAAGGTGGGTATAAGAAGAACCCAGTATAAACATGGTCAAAATACACACACACATATACATAGGGCTAATGAATGGTCTTAGAGTTGGACTATTGAACATAATAAAATGTTGACTCAGTTGTTCTAGCTGATAACCCTAAGTAGCTGGTGAGGCTTTTGAGGACTTTGTGTAGTGGTCAAAACAAGAAGGTTTCAATCCCAGATGCCAGTTCAAATCCTGGTTTGAAACCACATGACCACGGGCAAGTTCAAGTTCAACCCCGGTAGCTCAGTAGCCTAGTGAGGATGAGGATGACATAGCATCTCCTCCTGGGGTTGTTTTGAGGATTAGTAGTAACACCACCAAAGGCTACGGAGCACTGCCTGTCTACCCATGGCTCAGGACTTGTTGGGGCACTTAGCAATTCCACGACTCTTCCTGTTGAACACCCAGCTTGCACCAAACCCTGTGGGAAATACAAAAAGGAAGTAGACCCAGCCTTCACCTTGGCTGTGTATCCAAATAACTAACTCAGCCCAGAAGGGGATCAGACGCCATTTCTGAAGTATGAGTAAAGCATTTCTAGGAAGAGATCAGCCCTCACTGGGCAAGAGGGAAAATGGTGAGCTGGAGCTTGAGGAACTGGTAGGGTTTTAATAGAGGGGGCTCGGGGACAGGAGGGCAGCAGGCAGGTTACTGTTTTACCACGTCCGTCTGGCATCAGCTGGTGGGATGTCTGCTGCACCCAAGTAACACCTGCTATAAAGAAAAAGAAGTCAGTCAAACTAGCATTGCCTGGAATGTGGTGTCACTCCCATCCTAGTCCCAGCAAAGATCTCTGCAGTGGGTTCATGAACACAAGCCCATCTCTGTTTACTTTTCACTTTTGGAGTCACTGTGCAGACTCAGCCTTATTTCCCTCCATCCAGGCCCTTCTGCACAGAGGAGGGCTAAACGAACACTGAAGGGCACCCATGCCCTTGGCGTTGAGTCTACAGCTCAGGCACGATTAGAATGGGACTGAAGGGGACAGGTTCCTGGAAAGCAAGCATGAGTTGAAAACCTGGGGCCCAGCCGCTATTCCCGCATTGCTCCTAAGACTAGGACACTCTTTCCCTTTCCCCCTCAACTATTCTTTTTTTTTTTTATTGAAGTATAGTTGATTTACAACGTTGTGTTAGCCTCAGGTGTATAGCAAAGTGATTCACTTATATATACATATATATATATATATTTAGATTCTTTTCATTATAGGTTATTACAAGATACTGAATATAGTTTCCTGTGTTGTTTGGTAGGTCCTGGTTGTTTATCTATTTTATATATAGTGGTGTATATCTATTAATCCCAGATCCCTAATTTATCCCTCCCTGATCTTGCCCCTTTGGTAAGTGTAAGTTTGTTTTCTATGTCTGTGAGTCTATTTCTGTTTTGTAAACAAGTTCATTTGTATCATCTTTTTAGATTACACATAGAAGTGATGTCATATGATATTTGTCTTTCTCTGTCTAATTTACTTTACTTAGTATCATTATCTCAGGGTCCATCCATGTTGCTACAAACAGCATTATTTCATCCCCCCTCCAACCATTCCTTTCTTTTTCTTCTTGTTTTCTTGTCTTCTTCCTTCCTTTGCTTTCCTTCCCTCCTTCCATCCCTCTCTCTCTTCTTCCCTTCCTTCTTTCTGACTGAGTGCTATTTTTGGAATTTCATTAAGAAACCCTTTGGTCTCCTACAAATATACACTCCAGCCTCTCTGTCCCCAACCCACATCACAAGGCTGAGACTCGGCTTCGCTTTTGCCTGGAAAGTGGACAGGTGATTCAACTGAGGGCAGAGAAGAGACAGAAGCAGCAGCAGAAATAATTCTCCGGCCATGAGACAGGTTTGTCTCCTAAGAAGGAAAATAAAGCCAGGAAAGAATTCTCTCACAAACAAACCTTTTGAAGGGACATGGAGGAAAGTGGAGAGATTTTTTTCCCCCTTCTATTTCAGGAAAAAAGCTTTTAAAATAAATAGCTGACAGCGTCTCTTATTTGAGTAATTCTTTGCTGGTTATAAATGTGCCACTCTAGAGTGCTTTATTTAGGAGTTAAAAAAAAAAAATGTATTCTCCAGGAGAGAGCTCAGCATCACCCAGGAGAGCAAAGCTCAGCCTCCTCTGCCCCTCTCGATGCCCAGCTTCAGACCTTCATATATTTGCCTATAATCAGATCTAGTTTATACATTAAAAAAAAAAAAAAAAAGGGAAGACAGCTGGTTCTCCCACACACATCTGACATTTTCCTTTATGCCTGGTTTAACTTTTTTATGACAGCCTGGGTTCACTCCATTGGAGAATTTCTCTCTTCAAATGAGCTTTGTGTTTTATGTTTGAAAATTTTTCTGTAGACAAACCTGGTAATTTTTCAAGCAAAAGTGTGTACACTTGAAGCACTTAGGAAGTTTCAGGATCCATCTGATCGGCACAGACATCTGAGGTTATTCAAGCTAAAGTCTCCATATCTAACTGCACTCTTAAAAAAATAATCAAAAGCAAGTGACATATTTTAACTTGTTTTTAAGCAAAAACTTCCAGACTGTCAATTTCCTATGTAACTGACAAGTATCTCTGCATACTCCCCATTTTTTTTCCCATGACATGCAGTTATGAAGCCACACTTGGTGCTTACCAGGTACTCATCTTGAAATGGGAAAGGAAGAGAGGCCAACTTGGTGTCCTTTCTCTTCCCAGTGGGGAGATTAAGTTTTTCCTCTGGCAGCTAGTGTCTGCTGCTTCCCAAGCTGGAGGTTCCTTGCTGGGCCCGTGTCCAGACCTCACCGGGTGTCCTAGAACATGTAAAGTTTGGGAGTCCAGCACCCGACTCTGAACTTGATTTGCCCATAACTGACTAAATCACCTTAGGATGCCTGCTTGACCTCTCTGTGTCTCTGTTTTTAACATCTATAAAAAAGAGTTAGCCAAAAGCATTATGCTACATGTTGTACCAAGTGGGGTCATTACATGTGCTTGGTAAACAAGCCATCCCTGTGTGATTTTATTTGTTGGTTTAAATTGGAGGGAAACCAGAGTGCTTAACAGTCCATCCCCTTTAGATTCTTAAGTGGTCCAGCCAGAGGCAGAATGTAAAGTTCAACCCTTCATTCCTACCTCATCATATCCTAATTCCAGGGTTAAAGCAAATATACAGCGATAACAAAGACCCCCCCTCTTCATGCTTGACCCTGCTCTGAACCCACCTGTTCTGAGGTTCAGACACATCTTATGATCCATAGTACTGTATTCCTCGCTCAAACTATACCTTTCGATTTGGGCACAGGAGTACCATAAAAGGAAACCAATCATCACTGTGGTATGGGTCCTCTTATCTCTGGTTGTGCTCAGAGCATGGTCTCTAGAACAGCAACACTGGCATCACCTGAGAGCTTGTTAGAGGTACAGGATCTCAGACTCCACCACAGACCTACTGAATGATAATTTGCACATTAACAAGACCCCAGGGAATTTGTATGCACTTCAGAGTTTGAGGAACACGACCCTGGATCACAGTACTATTGCAGGAGCACAAGCTTCAGCCAAGGAAGGACCTTCCCATCCCTTGTGTCCCCCCTGCTGGGGACCTGGAGCACCTAACCCGTAAGTGTTGTCAGACAGACACCAGCTGCTATAGTGGTTGTCTGGTCATTGGAGGGGCTTTCCTGGTGGCTCAGATAGTAAAGCGTCTGCCTGCAATGTGGGAGACCCAGGTTCAATTCCTGGGTCGGGAAGATCCCCTGGAGAAGGAAATGGCAGTCCACTCCAGCACTCTTGCCTGGAAAATCCCATGGACGGAGGAGCCTGATAGGCTACAGTCCATGGGGTCACAAATAGTCGGACACGACTGAGCGGCTTCTTCAGCCTCTTTTCCTTTTTTTTCACCTCTAACACTTGCTATCACAAGGCACAAGGTTTGGGTAGAATCAGATATTCAAGGCCTGAGACTAAAGATGGGAAAGTTCAGCTGAGTTCTGAACTGAGAGTCTAAGAGTACTGCTACGATTCCTTCCATCTCGACTGCACTTAATGGTTTGATCCTCTGAATACCAGGATGGGGAAGGGGGCAGGTAGGTCTTCAGAGAAAGGAAAAAATCTGCTCAGTCCCACTCATGAGTCAATGATAGGATAGGGGCTAGAGATCTGGTCTGCATAGTGATTTATAAATTTGTGTCCCTTAGATGAAGCCTGGAGAGAATTTGAAGGGTTTCTGCAACCAAGGGATTTGTGGATTCTAGAGATATCAGACAGAGGTTTGCAGCCCAATCAGTACTAAATCAATTAATTTGGCCTTCCAAATAGCCCTGTCCACTCACCCAGGACTAGAGACTCAACTCCTGGTGTGGAGTCAAGATGGCATGCCACTCACCAATCAGCCAGCAGCATTGACTGAACGCCCACTGTGGGCAGCACCTCCTGCCGGTACCATGGTGAAGCGGGCAAGGAGCACAGCCCAGAAATGTGTTTTGAGAGCCTCGAAGGAGGCTGGGGTCCAAAATGCTGTTCAGTGTTCTGTAGAGAGAGACATGTCCAGTAAACATTTACTCAAGTTTTATGCCAGCAAAAATAAATTCTCTCCACAGTTGAGTTTGCATGCTTTCTTTTGTTAGAAAATTGAAAAAAAAAAAAAAAAAAAAAAAAAAACCTGTCACTCAATGAATATCCCTCTTTGCCTCAGCTGCCAGAAAACCCAGAGTAATTCTGCCCAAGTCATGTGATTGACTCATTTCAGAAGCCTGTGAGCACCTACCACTTATACATCCCTTCCCCAGTCTCTCTTCCTTTTTGTTTTGTGGTTTGGTGTGAAAATCACTTTGAAACATTTTCTGATAATAGGGCACAAACACTCACACACAACTTTGAGGAATTTTCCACATCCTTTCAGGGGATGGGGGAAAGGTGGCTGATGTGGGGGCTGGATGCCTGACTTAGAATTAAGAGTCTGGGGTCTCAGATCTCTTGTGATTGGAAGGCTGATGTTGCACAAATCATTTTACCCCTCTGGGCCACAATTTCCTCATTCACAAAATGGAGAGGTGAGAATGGTTCCAACATTCTGCCAAAAAATAAAGGGAAACTACAAAAGAACAGGTACAAGTTAGTAAAAATGCAGAAAATAAATGGCATGCGTGTCATTGAGTGCTGTGTTCCAGAAGGAAGCTCTGCTGAAGCTTCAAGCCAGGTGCAGAAGTCAAACATGGATGTGTGTGTCTCTGCAGGGGTTAGGGGGTTGAGGGGACAGAGGCAAGAGCCTATTCTGATAAAAGGAAAAATGGCCACAAATTCCTCTCCTCTGCCTCATGTACAAAAGTGAACTCAGGAGTTTATTTCTCTGCTCCTTGACCTGAGCAAGCCCTATGATTTTCTTCGTTCAATGGGACATTAGCAAATACGACTCAAACAGGACCAGATCTGTGCTTTTCGCGTTGCCTTCTTGGGGCTTTGGGAACCTGGCTACCAAGCTAGCTGCTGGATTATGAGAAGCACCTGGCCTTTACCCTCATAACCAGCCATCAAAGGAGTGCTTGGGGCCACCAAGCCAGTCCCCAGCCAACCCATCTGCACGTCAGTGAACCCAGCTGAAATCAGCCAAGATCAACCCAGATTAGAATTATCCAGAAGAATCATGATCTTAAAAGCTGATGATGCTTCAAGTGGCTAACTCTTGTGGTGGTTTCTTTATTATACAGCAAAGGTTAACTGCTGCTGCTGCTGCTGCTAAATCGCTTCAGTCGTGTCTGACTCTGTGCGACCCCATAGACGGCAGCCCACCAGGCTCCCCCATCCCTGGGATTCTCCAGGCAAGAACACTGGAGTGGGTTGCCATTTCTTTCTCCAATGCATGAAAGTGAAAAGTGAAGGTGAAGTCGCTCAGTCGTGTCCGACTCTTCGTGACCCCATGGACTGCAGCCTACCAGGCTCCTCCGTCCATAGGATTTTCCAGGCAAGAGTACTGGAGTGGGGTGCCATTGCTTTCTCCAAAAGGTTAACTAGTAACAGCAAATGAGAGGGCAGGTCTATGTGAAGACATTAGAACCGGGACCAGTAAATCCCAGTTGGGGAGCCTGCTGAGAATAGAGGATAGCTCGGGCCTTTTTCTCCACATTTGCAAAGCTGGAAGGAAGACTTCACACCCTCCCCACCCTTCTATCCCTGTCACCACTCTGCTTTTCTCTCTTTATCCATCATGCTTCCAGCAGAGGCAGGAAGCAGCCGTTCTCATTCTTGGCTCCGCACACCTGCTAAAGGGAGAGAGGATTAGCTGTGGTAGACCAGACAGGGGAGCAGGATGCCTGATAATTAACCCATCCTCCTACATATCCTGGCTTCCAACAAAAGAGCTGTACAAATCGACCCAACAAAATTATCGGTGCTAATCTCGCAGCCCCTCCTTAATGCTGTCCCTCTCTTGGCCAGCACCTGGCAGAGCCTGTTAAGCCATCACATTCCCCCCTCTTCCACCTCCAGCTCTGTCTCCACTCTCCTTTTCTCTCTTTCTCAAGTTGTTACCGCACAAGCATCACGAAAGGAATCAAACAGGGACAGGTCCTATTGTTCAGCAAAGAGGCAAGAAAAAAAAATAATCAAAAAAGCAGGGGACTTAAAAAAAGACCAGAATTATTTCTCAAATAGAATGGGAAAATCTAACATGCCTTATCACTGCGGAGAACAAGCACTGTGCAAACGCCCAGGCCTCTGACTGGCATGCCGGTTGTTTTGAATAGACGCATGACATTGTCAAAGAACCTGCCATTGTGTTGTTGAAAGGCACTTGCAACATTGCATAAAAATCAGGCGTTCGTGTCACCCTCAGACTACTCAAAGCTGCTGTTTTTTCTTTCTTTCTTTCTTTTTGAAAGAAGAAAGAGGGAAAATAAGAAATGTCCCCAGAATAAGACCTTCAAAGCCAGATAAACGTTATTTCTGAAAGACATCGGAAACTGGGCACCCAAGCAAAGCCATCAACTAAAGAGGTATTCTATTTGGAAAAGATGCCTGTAGGGCAACAAGGAAGCTGGTATGGGGCTACAGTCAAAGATTTTTTCAGAGACTGAATTCCTCAAGCTTGACTTGCTGTCCAATCCTTCTGGAACTGGCCAATCCTCTTGCTGGCATCTCTGCTCTCTGTTACTTCCATTGTGAGCTGTTACATAATTTACATGTGTTGTTTTCCAAGACCCCTACAGTATCTTTCTCATCTCTTTCCCTTCTCAGTGAGGACATGAAATTTCAGATCCTTAGAATTCCAAAGGGATCTGAGTTCATCTCCAGGGACTATGCTTATCTCAGCCACTCTTAGACCACACTGGGAAATCTGGAGAGAGCTGACCAGGGCTCTTCTTAGATTTAATTCTTTATGGCAAATAGCCTGCAGCTTTCCCAGTTTGCCTGGAGCGATCAACGATGACCGTAGGTAAAGGGTCTGAGTTTCTCTGGGTAAAATAGATAAATCCTCTTTCACAGACTAGAGATACTGGAACTTGGAAAAGTCAGCAGAGAGGGCCATGGTCATGGCGTTGAGAGACAACTTTTCCAGTTTCCTTTCCACAGGAGAAGTCAAGATTCAGGAGTCTATGGAGAAGGTAAGAGATTTGTACATGCACATAAAGCCCGTACTGTGTTTTACTCAATTGCTGTCCCTTACAGTTCCACAGATTCAACCTTTAAGAAGAGGGAAGAATTGAACTCTAATATTGATTTGACTCCCTTTGCACCCATGGGAAGGGGGCAGTCTGGGAAACTAGTTCTGGGTGGGCATCTGGCTCATGGATGCTCCCTAATTGCAGACTTTGATTAGTTCAACTGCTTCAAGATTTCTACCTGCCAACAAATGGCCCTTAGCCTGTGCCTGCTTCTTCATACCCAAGGACTGCCCCTACAGGCTCTGGCTTCCTCTCATGAAGGGCTGGCACAGGGAAAGAAGCCGGGACCAGAAGGGCAGTTCTTGGGTGTACCTCTAGCATAACACATGCTCTCAGGTTGGCCACTTATCCGCTTGGAGTCTCAGCTTTTTCATAGGTAAAATTTACTTTATTTTATTTATTTATTAGTGGCCCACTTGTTCCAGAACAGATTTAAGGTGGCTTATCTGTAAAATGAAGGGATTAGACTAGATGATCCCTTCTAAGTTATCCTCCCAGCTCTTAGGAGGCTCTGACAGTCTTGCTTGCCACTTGACTTTGCAGGCTCTGTAGTTCAATTCCAAGTCAGAGGGATGCCAGATGTCCCTCAAGTGTGAGTGGTTCATAGTTACAAAGGGACTGTGGGACGGATCGGAGAGACATGCGCTTTGTGCTATGATAATACTTTAAAATCACTTTCACACCAGCAAACTAAATTCTAGGTACTAACAAAATTCATATTCATACACCTTTAATTGCAAAGCATTTCTATACTGAATTCATTTCCTAACAGTTCCCTACAAAGAATAATTCATTTTTAGATACTCAGCAAAGTAATCCAGATCCTGACCAATTCTCAGTTCTGTGGCATCTCTTCATAACATCTTACAACTCTGCCTCATTCACGATTCACAGGCGTTTGAAGCCTGAAGAGTCTATTTGGGGCACTTCAGTCTAAGAGAGACCCTGTCAAATGGGAGTTTGTGCTGAGGAGTATGATCAGGGAAATATCAATAGGGATGTCTGGGCTTCCCAGGTGACACAGCAGTAAAGAATCCACCTGCCAGTGCAGGAGATGCCAGTTTAATCCCTGTGTTGGGAATATCCCCTGGAGAAGGAAATGGTAACCCATTCCAGTATTCTTGCTTGGGAAACACCATGGACAGAGGAGCCTGATGGGCTACAATCCACGGGGTTGCAAAGAGTTGGACATGACTGAATGACTGAGCATGCACACACACAAAATAGGGATGTTTAGCTCAGGAAAGAGAGGACTCCCCAAGTTTTCAGAGTTGCCATGATGAAGAGGGGCACATGAAGCTGCCCATAGGTGGGATGGGGAGTCTTGGCGGTTGGTGAGCTTGTACCACAGCAAGTGTCAACCTGAATCAGGGTGCCATGGAAGAGTGGATGCCTCATTTGGTCCAATTTAGCAAATGCTTGCTGAGTGTTTACTAAGAAGCAAGCTCTGAAATGAGATAGGTACAGTGAGACATACAAAAGCGAACAACCCTTCACTATTAATTAGAATTCTCCTGGCTATAAGCAGCACAAACCAACTGGAAATCTTAGTTAAAAATGGACATTTATTATAAAGATGCAGACTTGACCTTTATACAAAGATACAGAGGTGTTGCTAAAGCCAGAGTCGGGTCCTCAAACACCAGCGAGATTCCTGTCTCTCCTCCTTTCTGCAGGTCTTTTCACTCTTCTTCTCTCTCCTTCTCTGAGGAACCAGCTTTGTCTGTTTCTCCTGTTTTGATATAAAAAATATGGCAGTTGACAGGTCCCAGGTCTAACTTCCTGTCTCTCCCAGGTCCTCATTTTTGACAAAAGTACACTAATTGGTCCAGCTCGGGTCAGTTGCCCAGGCACTCACTATTGACAAGTACGGTTCCTGGAGGGCACTGCTGACATGTATGGGCTGGACTTAAGTCGAAGAGTTTCCAGAAAGGAGTAAAGATTAGAAAAGAAAGTAAAGACTGTCCACTATAATGGCACAGTTCTCGGACTTAAGGAGATTGTAGTCCAGAAGGGAAAGCAGACACATTAGCCGTGAACTCTAGTCTAACATCAACTGTGGTACATGCTGGAACAGAGATGTCTGTCCCAGATAGTGCTCAGGAGGGAAGAATCTGACAGACGAACCAGAAGGCTTCAAGGCAGAGAGAGCTTTCCAGGAAGGCTAATGGTCTTCTTGTGTTGCTGTTGGTGGTAATGAATTTTTTTCTTGAGTAGTAAATAAATACATTCATCTTATTTTAAAAACTTTACCATTTCCTCATGGTTAATCATGAGATATATCCTTTTAAATTATATCCATAAATTTACATTGATGTAGACATCGTGTATAAAAATATGATTTACATATGTTTTACATATGTAAATAAAATACCATGCATATTATGTTATGACTCCCATTTTTCACTCAGTAATGTTTCTTGAAGAAGTATCCATAATAATACCTACTAAAATTTATTCTATTCTTTTAAAATAATTCATATTCTTCTATCATATGACTATAATAATTTATTTGACTATAACATGATTTATTTCTTTTTACTTAAAAAAATTTTTTTTAACTTTTGATTTTAAATTGGCATATAGCTGATAAACAATGCTGTGATAATTTCAGGTAAACAGTAAAGGGACTCAGCCTTCATATACATGTATCCATTCTCCCCAAAACTCCTCTCCCATCCGGGCTGCCACATAACATTGAGCAGAGTTCCCTGTGCTATACAGTAAGTCCTTGTTGATTATCCACTTTAAATTTAACAGCATGTTCATGTTCATCCCTAACTGTCCCTTCCATTCATCCTTCCCTGCTTGGCAACCCCAAGTTTATTCTCTAAGTTTATGAGTCTGTTTCTGTTTTGTAAATAAGTTCATTTGTATCATTTCATTTTAGATTCCACATTTAAGGGACTATGATCTATCCAGAAAAAAACATGGTCCAAAAGGATACAGGCACCCAAGTGTTCAGCCCTGTTTACAACAGCCAAGATATGGAAGCAACCTAAATGTCCATTGACAGAGGAATGGATAAAGAAGATATGGTACATATATACAATAGAATATTACTCAACCATTAAAAAAGAGCAAACCTAAATCAAATTGCTTACAATTATACAGTGGAAGTGACAAATGGCTTCAAGGGATTAGATCTGATAGAGTGCCTGAAGAACTATGGAAGGAGGTTCATGACATTGTACAGGAGGCAATGATGAAGACCATCCCCAAGGAAAACAAAGGCAAAATGGATGTCTGAGGAAGCCTTACAACTAGCTGAGAAAAGAAGAGAAGAGAAAGGTAAAGGAGAAAAGGAAAGATATACCCATCTGAATGCAGAGTTCCAAAGAATAGCAAGGAGAGATAAGAAAGTCTTCTTCAGTGATCAATGCAAAGAAATCAAGGAAAACAACAGAATGAGAAAGACTAGAGATCTCTTTAAGAAAATTAGAGATACCAAAGGAACATTTCATGAAAAGCTGGGCACAGTAACGGACAGAAACTATATGGACCTAACGAAAGCAGAAGATATTAAGAAGAGGTGGCAAGAACACACAGAAGAACTATATTAAAAAGATCTTAATGATCCAGATAACCATGATGGTGTGATCACTCACCTAGAGCCAGACATCCTGGAGTGTGAAGTCAAGTGGGCCTTAGGAATATCACTACAAACAAAGCTAGTGGAGGTGATGGAATTCCAGCTGAGCTATTTCAAGTCCTTAAAGATGATGCTGTGAAAGTGCTACACTCAATATGCCAGCCAATTTGGAAAACTCAGCAGTGGCCACAGGACCGGAAAAAGTCAGTTTTCATTCCAATCTCAAAGAAAGGCAATGCCAAAGAATGTTCAAACTACCACACAATTTCACTCATCTCACACACTAGCAAAGGAATGGTCAAAATTCTCTAAGCAAGGCTTCAACAGTACGTAAACCAAAAACTTCCAGATGTTCAAGCTGGACTTAGAAAAGGCAGAGGAACCAGAGATCAAATTGCCAACATCCATTGAATCATAGAAAAAGCAAGAGATTAAAAAAAAAAAAAAAAGTCTACTTCTGCTTTATTGACTACCCAAAGCCTTTGACTGCGTGGATCACAATAAACTGTGAAAAATTCTTAAAGAGATGGGATACCAGACCACCTGACCTGCCTCCTGAGAAATCTGTGTGCAGGTCAATAAGCAACAGTTAGAACCAGACATGGAACAATAGACTGATTCCAAATTGGGAAAGGATTATGTCAAGGCTGTATATTGGCACCCTGCTTATTTAACTTACATGCAGAGTACATCATGCTAAATGCCAGGCTGGATGAAACACAAGCTGGAATCCAGATTGCTAGGAGAAATATCAATAACCTCAGATATGCAGATGACACCACCCTTATGGCAGAAAATAAAGAAGAACTGAAGAGCCTCTTGGTGCAACTGAAAGAGGAGAGGGAAAGCCAGTGAAAAAAACTGGCTTGAAACTCAACATTCAGAAAACTGAACTCGTGGCATCCGGTCCTATCACTTCATGGCAAGTAGACGGGGAAACAATGCAAACAGTGACAGACTTTATTTTCTTGGGCTCCAAAATCACTGCAGCTGGTGACTGCAGGCATGAAATTAAAAGAAGCTTGCTCCTTGGAGGAAAAGCTATGACAAACCTAGACAGCATATTAAAAAGCAGAGACATCACTTTGCCAACAAAGGTCCATCTAGTCAAAGCTATGGTTTTTCCAGGAGTCATGTATGGATGTGAGAGTTGGACCATAAAGAAAGCTGAGCACTGAAGAATTGATGATTTTGAAGTGTGGTGTTGGAGAAGACTCTTGAGAGTCCCTTGGACTGCTAGGAGATCAAAGCAGTTCATCCTAAAGGAAATCAGTTCTGAACGTTGGAAGGACAGATGCTGAAGCTGAAGCTCTGATACTTTGGCCACCTGATGAGAAGAGCTGACTCATTGGAAAAGACCCTGATGATGGGAAAGACTGAAGGAGAAGGGGTCGACAGAGGATGATATGGTTGGATGGCATCACTGACTCAATGGACATGAGTTTGAGCAAGCTCCAGGAGTAGGTGATGGACAGAGAAGCCTGGCATGATGTCCATGCCAGAGAAGCCTATTCATGGGGTCACAAAGAGTCAGACACAACTGAGTGACTGAACTGATTAAAAAAGATGAAATAATGCCATTTGCAGTAACACGAATAGACCTAGAGATTGTCATACTGAGTTAAGTAAGTTAGACACAGTATAAGACAATTTATGTATTTCTCAGCCTATAGGAATCTGGGATTTTTTTCATTTCTCACTCAAAAAATGCTGTAATGAGCATCTTTGCACATACGTCTTTATCTAATAGCACAAGTGTGTCCCTAGATACAGAGAGGTAAAGTTGCTGGGGCATAATATATGCACACTGAAAATTGAATGGCGATTGAAAAATTAGTTCCAAAGTCTCTGTCCTAAATTATTCTCCATCATCTGTATATGGGAGTATGTTTCACAACACCACACTTTACAAGTACGTACCCCTCTTGTGGATGACAATGTTGTTTTGAT
This sequence comes from Cephalophus harveyi, assembly GCA_006410635.1. Taxonomy (NCBI): domain Eukaryota; kingdom Metazoa; phylum Chordata; class Mammalia; order Artiodactyla; family Bovidae; genus Cephalophus; species Cephalophus harveyi. The sequence continues at coordinate 182,160 of SJYT01064044.1, forward strand.
ATTCAACACCTTGATTTCTGGTGTGCTGAATGTCTTCAGTTTTCCCTTCCAGGTCCACTCTCCACATTTCTCCATCCTTTTCTCTAGGAAGTTGGCTGGTAAGAACTGTATCAACAAGCTCCTTGCCGATAGAAGATCCAGAGGACTATACGAGAATGAAGTTGGGGAACTTATTTACTCCCTCTCCCTCCCCGCCAGTTCCCAATGGGACAGTGCACCTCTGTACCCAAAGTCACAGTTCCTGTCACCAACCCTCTCCATACAATTCTCCTAGGTTTCTATCCTTTCTCTTGTGCCTTCAGATACAAGATGGGATCGTAGTTTCCTATTTATACAATTATCAGTATCTTTGGTGTTATTTTGCTACTTGTTCTATCACAATTACTAAGGAAAACTTGTTAAAAACTCTTCTTGTGGATTTTTCTATTTCTCCCTTTAGATTTGTCAACTTTTACTTCCTGTTATCTGAGATTCTGTTATTAGGTACAAAGACATTTACATTTATTAAATCTTTTGTTGTTGGTGGTATATTGACCCATTATTTAATTTTTTTTGTTTCCAGTACTATTTTAGCTTTAGAATCTATTTTTCTGATAGAAAATGTAGCCGCACCAGATTTTTTTGCTTATTCTTTGCAGTTTACAACTTTTATTTTTAATCTCTCTATAGAAAGCTAAGCCACGAAGAATTGATGCTTTTGAACTGTGGTATTAGAGAAGACTCTTGAGAGTCCCTTGGACTGCAAGGAGATCCAACCAGTCCATTCTGAAGGAGATCAGTTCTGGGTATTCTTTGGAAGGAATGCTGCTCAACCTGAAACTCCAGTACTTTGGCCACCTCATGTGAAGAGTTGACTCATTGGAAAAGACTCTGATGCTGGGAGGGATTGGGGGCAGGAATAGAAGGGGACAACAGAGGATGAGATGGCTGGATGGTATCACCGACTCGATGGACGTGAGTTTGAGTGAACTCTGGGAGATGGTGATGGACAGGGAGGGAGACCTGGCGTGCTGCAATTCAGGGGGTCGCAAAAAGTCGGACACGACTGAGTGACTGAACTGAACTGAACTGATGCTTTTATAGTTAATATTTTAAAATACCATATAGTTGATTCGGATGTGAGAGTTGGACTGTGAAGAAGGCTGAGCACCGAAGAATTGATGCTTTTGAACTGTGGTGTTGGAGAAGACTCTTGAGAGTCCCTTAGACTGCAAGGAGATCCAACCAGTCCATTCTGAAGGAGATCAACCCTGAGATTTCTTTGGAAGGAATGATGCTGAAGCTGAAACTCCAGTACTTTGGCCACCTCATGAGAAGAGTTGACTCATTGGAAAAGACTCTGACACTGGAAGGGATTGGGGGCAGGAAGAGAAGTGGACGACGGAGGATGAGATGGCTGGATGGCATCACAGACTCGATGGACATGAGTCTGAGTGACCTCCGGGAGATGGTGATGGACAGGGAGGCCTGGCGTGCTGCGATTCATGGGGTCACAAAGAGTCGGACACGACTGAGCGACTGAACTGAACTGAACTGATACATATATAACACATAATCTGTGTAATGTAAAATTACTAGCCCATCCCTTGAGCCAGTACCATCCCTTCTTTGTTTATTGAAGTGCAGGTCACACTTTGTGAATAACTCCTTCATTAAACTTTCCTCAAATTACCTAGCTTTATCCTCTGTTTCTTGCTGGGTCCTTGAGTGATAAAAATTAGTGAGACTGAGCATCTCCCTAGGCCTCTTTTGGCATATCAATATCTTCTGTGAATTTTCTGCTTATATTTTTTGCCCTTTGTCTTTGTTGTTAGAGTGATTCCTTGATTTATGAACAGTCTTCATATTAATATTACCTCAGTACTAATAATCTATTGTCTGTTAACATAAGTTGAAAACATTTTTAAGTCTGTGTTTTGCCTTTCAACCTTTGTTCTTCGCATTTTTATAACAAATAAGTTTCCATTTTTGGTATAGTTATATTTAGCAATATTTTCCCTCTGCGTCAATGGTCAGCCATTTCTGTAAATGGGCAGATAGTAAATCTTTTCAGTTTTGCAAATGATGCGATCTCTGTACTCGACACCATCAGCATAGCTCCAATGTAGCCAGAGACATACATAAACAATGTGTCCCAATAAATTTTTTGTTTATAAAAATAGGCGGTGAGTCAACCCCTGTTCTATATCTTTTGCATATTTTCATTTATTTAAGAAGACTCTTCCTACCCTAAGGTCATAAACAAATTATTCTATAGTCTCTTCTAAATATTAAGGATATTTTTATGTTAAGATTTTTAAGCTATTTTGAATTGACTTTTGTGACTGGTAGAATCTTGCTCTATTTTTTTTTTTCCTCAATGAATAGTCAATTTTCCCAGTCCAACTGATGTGAAATGCCACCTTTGTTTATTTACTCAACAAATATTTATTGAGTTTCTACTATGTGCCAGCAAATATATGTATTTATTTCTGGACTTGTTATTCTAGTCTGTCAACCTATTTATGAGTCAATAGCACAGAATTTTACTCTTTTAAATACCATACATTTATAATATGTTTTGATGTCTGAGAGAGCAAATCCCTTTTTCTTTCTTTTAATTATCTTGTTTTTCTTGATATTAATATTTCAATCTGGATTTCAAGATTAGCTTGTCAAACTCTATGAAAAATCTTGTTGGGGTCTTGATTGGGAGTGCATTAAATATTTATAGAACCATTTGGGCAGAGTTGACATCTTTGTGATACTGAATCTTATCAGGAATGTGGTAAATGTCTCCATTTTCCAGGTTTCATTTTAAGGCACTAATGCCTAAAATATTCTTAATATTCTTAGGAGGAAGACTGGATTCTCTGTTTTGTCTGCCCACTGCGTGTCAGTGACCCCAGACTGACAAGTGGACTTTGCACCATCTCAAACTTCCCTTCCTTTTTTCTGGGACCTTCTAGGAAGTTAGTGTGAAGTTTATTGATGTGTCAGGAGAGACTTCCTTATTCTAGGATTATTCTGCATCTCGAAGAAACAAAGGTTCCAATGGTAATTTTACAACTCTAGGCCAGTTGGTCAAATATTTCTTTATATATTCAGTGTTAGAAATCATGTAAAATCTTGGAACTTAGTTATTCAGGAAGATATGCCTATATATTTGTGTCACCAGCTAAACACAGTGATTTAAAGACCTTTAATGGATAGTTAATGAGTGATAACCATGAGCCAGGAAATGTGTTAGCTGCTAGGGCAGGGTGAAAATGATGTATTTTCTATGTAATGAATTTCCATTCCAGAACTGGAGGGCAGAGCTTGAAGCCTAAGATGTGTGAACAAGGAATTATCCTCAGGAGTGTACCCAGGGGGCTGTGAATCACAGAACAGGAGACTTAGCCTACCTGAGACTCAGCAACAGCTTTCTGGAGACAATGATGCCTAGACTGACTCTTAATGAAAAATTAAGCTTAAGTCTAGCAAAGAAGAGTGGGGGGGGCGCACTTCAGGGAGAAGGAGAAGCTTACATGAAAGCACTGAGATGGGAAATCTCCTGGTACTTGCATTAAAGGAGTTATAAGCAGTTCAGCATAACTATGCAATATAATGCAAGGGGAAGAGTAGGATCTAGAGCTCAGAAGATAAACAGGCATCACAGAAGACCAGTGATCCATAGAGTGTTTTTTTTTTTTTTTTCTTCTTTTGGGTAGTTCGGAATTATTGAGTTTTCCTTGGAGTCTGGGAATGGCTTTGTCAGAGATGTTTATTAAGTCACTCGCTGGCTGAGTGTAAAGGACAGATTTAATGGACATAAGCCCCAAATCAAGGAGACCATTAGGAGGGAGTTCAACAGTCCATTTCAAAGATGAGGTTGATCTGAACTAGGAGAGAAGAGAAGAAGGGACCATATTCCTGGCTGCCCTTGGGGCAGAGTGGTTCACAACACAGGCTCTACAGTTAGGGGATCCTGAGTTCTAGTCCTTGCTGGAAATAGACACTTGGAGGGAGGTGGGTTTTGCTCCGTTAAGCCCCAAAATAGAAAAATTACTTTCTATTCCCTAAAATAGAAATATTAATAGCCATTTCAGTCATTTATTGTAAGGACCAGATGAGATACAAATTCCTGGCCCATAACAGGCACTTAATATACATTCACTGTGGGGCATTTAATATACATTCAAGAGGGTAACAGAAGTTACTGCCATATTTCCTGAGTGGGAATACAAAACGAATCCCTTTGGCTTTATTTTAAAGTAAGGGCCAGGAAAGTGAAAGTTGTTTTGTTGGTCCTACAGGGAATAGGTTTGGTAGATCAATGAAAAAAATAAACTCTTGAGAGTATCCAAAATAATCTTGGTTTGCTGGTAGTTAAGAGTTTTGAAACAGTGGCTTTGGTTTATGGTGAAGGACAGAATGGGCTTCCCTGGTGGCTCAGACGGTAAAGAATCTGCCTGTCAATGCAGGAGATGTGGGTTTGATCCCTGGGAAGACCCCCTGGAGAAGGGAATGGCAAGCCACTCCAGTATTCTTGCCTGGAGAATCCCATGGACTGGTGGGCTACAGTCCATGGGGTCACAAAGAGTCAGACACGACTTAGTGATTAAACAACAAGACAGGATGGATTCCGTCCATGGTTCTGGAGATGACACTTATGCCTAAACTCGTGGGAGGGAGAAAAAGGAATCATCCTCTTTTCCATGAGCCATAGGAAACCTGAAGACCCAAGCCCATGTGGTAGTTAGAGTGGCAGGAAATGGGAGTCAGGTCAGGTTGCAAAGAAAACATGTAATTTGTCTCAGAAAACCTGGAACTTGGTTCTGCCATGATTATCTGNATCCTCTTTTCTATGAGCCATAGGAAACCTGAAGACCCAAGCCCATGTGGTAGTTAGAGTGGCAGGAAATGGGAGTCAGGTCAGGTTGCAAAGAAAATATGTAATTTGTCTCAGAAAACCTGGAACTTGGTTCTGCCATGATTATCTGTTTCGTTGCCCTGAGTATATCTTATAATGGTCACATACCTCAGTCTCCTCATTTGTAAAAAGGGAATGATAAATAATGATATATAAGAGCTTAATGATAAACAGTAGTATACAATCACTTACTCCACCTAGTTGTAAAATTCAAAGGAAATGGGGGTGGTAGAGGCACCATTAACTGGAAAGTGGGGTTTAAATATTAGCTATCATCTTGCTAAGTGGAGGTGGGGCCTGGGGGCAAGGTTGAGTGTCTGGAAACTGCTCCACACACCACAGCCCAGCAAGCTTCCAGTCCAGGAAAGAATTCAATTATTGCAGCGTGTAATTTTCTGTTTGCAAAGCTCATATTGTGTATGTAATTGAATCAGAATAAAGAGATCCAAAGGCTGCGGGCTCGGGATAAGGCTTTCAAGCTGGACTCCAGTGAAGCCAGGCTGGAGGGGGCTCAGCTGCGGGGTGGGTGGAGGACCTCGGGGGACACGGCTAATAGAGGGCCCAGCAGGCCTGGGAGCAGGGGCGCTGCTCCTTCTTTGGCTTGGTGCCCCTCAGCCTCCTTTACCCCCATGGACACAGAGCCCCTTTGGCTGGGAAGGCATCTTGAGGTGCACCTCCCCCTTGGCTGGACAGCTCTTTTCTCGTTTGCTGGATTAGAAGGCCATGCTGTTTCAGTCTGAAGGCTCCTGTCTTTCACACCTCAACCCACCCTCTTGCATCCTCCTCACTGCCCACTGCCTGTTTCAACAGAGTGTGTCTAAAGCCAGGAAGGTACCTCTTAAGAAAGGGACGTCGGAAGTCAGGTCAGGAGTCATGGCTGATTTGGGTGGCATGACTCAGGGTCCCAGTTTGCCCAGGACTGTCCCATGTTAGCCTCAATCCCAGGCATATTGGGTGTTCAGTCCTCCTAATCTGGGGAGAAGATGGATTTCAGAGCAATGAGCTGTGAGATTCAGAGAACCAGGTAGGGAATCAAACAGCCTCCTCTTGGATGCAGCGGTCCAGCATCCTCCCTGAGGCCTGGGAACAGCACCGGATCCTGTGCGGGCTGTGGAAGAGGAGGCTGTGACTTTTCGGAAGTCGGTGCTGCCAGAAGGACAGAAGAGGGGAGGCACAGAGGGAGGGAGGGAGCTCTGTCCTTGTTCTCTGTGCACTTGTCCATCCCAGGCCTGGTCCTTTGTCCCAGCTGTCCCTGACCACTCTCAATGCGCCTGCGGCAGCCAGTATCCCAATACCCCCTTCCCCATTCTAGCCTCTCACCCTCTCTGTCTATCTCCTCTGCCAGCCTGCTCTAGCCCTTCCATTCCTCTCCATCCCTGGGGGAAGTGATTGGGATTTGGCAGTTGGACCAAGCCAGGGAGACTAAGAGATTGAATTCCAGCAAAGAGCCAAGAGCAGGTCGGAGTCCAGCTGCCTAATGACATTTTCTGAGCGCTAACAAATCCGACTCCAAGACAAACAGCCTGGAGCACCTAGGAGAGAAGGAGGCTGGCGGCCAGCGAAGGGGGAGGCAGGGGAGAGAGGAGGAAATGGGGACTGGGAGAAAAACAAAGTGAGAAAAAAACGTAGCACACCCAACCCAATGGCTCCGAATCTCTTGCACATCTGCAGAATCAGAAACACTTATTAATAGCCAGCGAAAGGCAAAGAGGAAGTGTCTCATTGTCTGCCGCTGTCATCCCTCACTCTGACGAGCACTTAAAATGTCAAGACCCCTTTCAGCAGCTATGCACAAGCAATCAGGCCCTCTCATCGGTCACTGCGATTTCGCAGCCGCTGCATCTCAGTCCTTACGACTTATTTCCACGCTGCGTTTGGAGACAAGGCGAGTGTGAGCACATAAACAAGCGCTGTCTCTTGGAAGGACAGCTGGTGGGGAGGGGGCCGGGGAGGCTGGAGAGGGAGGAGGAGACCAGATCCTGTCTAGCCCGCCCTGGGAGGTGGGAGAAAAGGTCATCACATGCGGACATCTGGAGGATTGAGTTTGGACAGGGGGCAGGCGCTGAGCACAGAAGGTTTACCTTGTTTCAGAGAGTGAGAGCCCTCAGCTCTTACAGCTGGAAAGGAGATTCCACACGTAACTTTCAGGCAACAAAGGATTGTTTTCGGGAGGTGGGGGCTCTGGTTTCTCAGTGTATCTTCTGGGAGGGAGATAAGACAAAGGGGCTGCAGCAGGTGGAATTTAGGTGGGAAAGAAGGAAGGACCTCCTGATCCATAGCATCAATTATAAAGACAAACGGGCCTGGACAAATCACTTTCCCTGAGGATATTGCCCTGCTTTTTCAGGCCACCCGCCTGACATACTTGTCTGGAGGCCTGGGGTGGGGCTAGGGGTGTAGAGGAGGGAATGGGAAATACAAGTTTCTCCAGCAGCTGTATCTCCTGCTGTGTAAGTTTGCAGGGGCTGCTGTAACCACAGGCTGGGTGGCCTAACAACAGAAGTGGACTGTCTCCCAGTTTTGGCGACTGGATGTCCAAGATCAAGGTATCAGCAGGGTCAGTGTTGGGAATGTGTTCCACGTCTCTGCCCTAGCTTTTGATAGTTGCTGGCCATCTCTGGGGGTCCTTGGCTTGCAGAAGCATCATTCCCAGTCTGCCTTCCTCTTCTCACGCTGTTCCCCTTCTGAGAGTGTCTGTGTTCAAGTTTCTCTCTTTTATAAAAATACTAGCCATGTGGGATCAGCAGTCCATCCTACTTCAGAATGGCCTCACCCTAACTAATTACATCAGCGACAATCTTATTTCCAAAAAGGTTGTATTCCAAGATCCTGGGGTGAAGACCTCAACATACACATTTTAAGGTGACCCATTTAACCTGTAACTCTTAACAGTTAGCAATAAAAGATTATCAAGAGGGTCGGTGGGCTCCCCTAGTGGTGGAGGAGATAAGAATCTGCCTGCCAGTGCAGGAGACATGGGTTCTATCCCTGGTCCAGAGAGATCCCACATGCTGCAGAGCACCTAGGCCCATGTGGTACAACTATCGAGCGCTCTCGAGCCCATTCTCCACAGTAAGAGGAGCCAGCACCTTCAGGCTGCAGTGAGAGAAAGCCCATGCAAAGCAACAAAGACAATAAATTTTTAAAAATTAAAATAAAAAAAAGAGGGACCCAAGAAGTCAGAAGTTGGAGGAAGAATTCCAGCCTCTATGGTTTTTGGCTCCACAAAGGCTCCTCCATGTTATTTCTGTTGGAGGAGCCTGGATCTCCTTCTCAAACTCAGATCTTTTCTTTTCCTTGACATTTATTCCCCAAAGCAGCAGATGGTCCTGACATTACAAATGAAGGGAGCTCTCATGGGCTCCTTAGCTTAAAGGGCTTAGCTTACTGGTGTCCAAAGTATCCATGGGTGACCCAAGAAGTCAGAAGTTGGAGGAAGAATTCCAGCCTCTATGGTTTTTGGCTCCACAAAGGCTCCTCCATGTTACTTCTGTTGGAGGAGCCTGGATCTCCTTCTCAAACTCAGATCTTTTCTTTTCCTTGACGTTTATTCCCCAAAGCAGCAGACGGTCCTGACATTACAAATGAAGGGAGCTCTCATGGGCTCCTTAGCTTAAAGGGCTTAGCTTACTGGTGTCCAAAGTATCCTAACCACAAGAAACCCACAACAACACAGGCAGCACGCCTCCCACTTGCCTTCCCACGGGTTTCGGAACAGATTCGATGAACCTGCTCACTTCAGGAAGAGGAGAAGGTAAAATTACTTCACATCTGGCCTGACGATGACACCGCCCAGGGATCCGGTTAATGTTCAAAGAAAAATGACCTGTTGCTCAACATTCTGTATACTGTCCATCCAATTCAATTAGTTAATAGAATCATGAAATGTCAGTGCTGGAAGTGTAGAGATAATTCAATCTAAGCTCCTCATTTTTTAGTTGAAGAAAGCAACGCTGAGAAAATGCAAAGCGTCTGCATTATCGTTAGGGTCCTTTGTGGGAACACTCAGGTTTGAGGGCTCCCAGCCCAGTTCAGTGTGCGTTTCCTGAGCACCTGCTTAACCAGAGTCCAGTGCAGGGCTTTGTCCTGGGGGAGACAGGGGTGGGTATAGACTGAAAGTACACAGCAGCTGTCCCCCAGGCCTGATCTGATGCAGAAGCCAGGGGCATGCCCTTCCCTTCTGGTGGAGGTGACCAGCATATGCCCTTCACTTGTTGGCATTACTTAGGCCTCTCCCACCTAAAGGCTGCAGCTGCAGTTTCAGCGAGAGTCTCGGGATACCTGAAATTGACTAGCTGATGGACAAAGGGACCTGTGGCTTGGACCTCATTGATCCTGCCTTTAAAGAAAAGAACTAACACAACAGAACACCTGAGCGATACCAGCACCCACAGCCGGGCCCGTCTTTCTGCTCTCTCCTGGCAGTTCCCAGGTCCTCCAGCCTGCCCCTCACTCACTCTCAAACTGGGCAAGGGGCCAAGAGTGCTGTTTGAGGTAGCGTGAAGGCCTCTGCCAGATACAGCCTGGGACCACAGCCTGTTGTCTCCAGAGCTTCCCAGCCTGCGCTGGTGGGGCAGTTCTTGGGAATCTGCAATTTCCACTCCTGGCCTTATCCTTAGCCTCCCCTTCCCAGACCCTGGCAGCCAGTTAATCAGAGGCTGAACCAGAAGATCAGACAAGGAGAGAAGCAGGAGGTCGTGCATCTTCCCTGGGTGCTCTGGTTTCCCGGTAGGGTCCTGAGCCACTCTCAAACGTACCTGGAATTTAGGGAGGCTGATTTCCTCCTACATTCTGACTGTAGACTGGGAGAGAAACAGACTCTCATCCCCTGATCTAAGGGGAAGGAAGTGCCAAGGGAACTAGGTTTGAGTTTCAGAAGGGGATGTCGCAGAGATGGAGACTTAGACAGAGGTACCAGCAGCGTTATTTCAGTGATAGCCATGGTAACGGACACCGCCGGAATCGCAGCCGGCATGGGGCCTGCTCCTGAGGCTCCAAAGTGGATGCAGCATTTGCTGTTTTCCTTTCCCCTTTGTCATTATTGTTGCTGTTTTAAATTCTTGGGGTTGTGAACACAGCAAGCCCTGGTGCATGATGGCACCACACACAAGCACCCTGAAATTATCACACGCACACACAGATCCTTCTTTTCCTGGGTTCCCGATACATATGTGCTCCTGGAGCCCCAGGCGCACTCAGGAACATACTAACGGGTGCCAGACACAAAGACACACCCTGGGGTGCTCACGCAGAGAAACAAGCGTCCTTTGCACACTCCTACATCTGCTTAAAAATGGGGGACTACTTTAGTCAGAGGCCAGCTGGGGACTTGTCCCTGGGTCTCCTGCTGCTTTATTTGTGCTCCATAACATGTTAACACTCTTACAGTTTTAGCTGACATCTGCACGTGTGTATCCTTGCTCACTGGCAAGGATATGGTCCATGGAGGTCCTCACACCCAACATCTCGCCCAGGTGTGCCACACTCCTGGATGCCAAGTACATACAACTGACATATGTCTCCTTACTTGACATGCTTGAGCACTCATGTAATCGTGTTCAGCATCTGCTTCCATAAATGTATGCTGTTGACCACAAACAAATGCGTTTGCCCACCCCGTCTTATGCTTCCCTGGTGGCCCAGTGGTAAAGCATCCGCTTGCAATGCGAGAGAACCGGGTTTGATCCCTGTGTTGGGAAGATCCCCTGGAGAAGGGAACAACTACCCACTCCAGTTTTGCGGCCTGGAGAATTCCATGGACAGAGAAGGTGGGCAGGCCACAGTCCATGGGATCGCAAAGAGTCAGACACGACTGAGCAGCTTTCACTTCCTTTCACTTTCTTGTGTCCCCGTAAGGAAGAAATGGTTAGATAACATCACTGACTCAGTGGACTTGAATTTGCGCCAACTCCGGGAGGTAGTGAAGGATAGGGAAGTCTGGCATGCTGCAGTCCACTGGGTTGCAAAAAGTTGGCCACAACTTATCAACTAAACAACAATAACAAGGGGTCTCTCGGTGCCATGAGGGCAGGCTTGGATGATCAAGCAGAGTTGCTCCAACAAAAACTAGCTGAGACACTCTCCAGAGTTGCCCTCCTTATCTGCACCCCTCCTCCATCAGCAAAACACAGAGTACAGTTTCACATGCCCCATGCAAGGTGGGAGAGGGAACACAAACAGTCAGAGATGGGGCTTTGAGACCTGTGGGCTCCACAGCAGGCAAAAACGGGCAGCAACGTTGTACTAGAGCCAGTGTGTTTTTAAAAAATCGTGCACATCTCCCAAGAAGGCAGAAAAAAATCAAAGCCTCGTCATTTAAAATCCCCACACAACAGAAGGAGAAATAAACACAGAGTTCTCAGAAAGGCTGAGGCTCCCCCATGCCTCCCTCCCTCCCCAGAAGAAAAGACAAACAGAAAACAAATCAAAAAACAAATCTGGACTGAAAGGAGCAATTGTCGGATGAATAGCTTCGGGCTTGCTTCTCGCCCTGGGAAACGCGCTCCCCGACCAGCGGGGCGGGAATGAGAAGCACTCGGGTGGGAGCTGATCGGAGGGGCTGCCTGGGTTAGGCTGATCTAGGTGGTAGGGTCATGATTCCTGGGGAACCAGGTGGAAAGGTCACAGGCTTGAGATGGAAACAGACTTATACATGTGGTCATGGTCTGTTGTTTAATGGTATGTGAACTTGGACAGGGCACTTGGTCTTGGAGCCTCAGGTTTCTCACCTGTAAAACGGGGATAATGCAGGGTCTTTATGCCCAAGCTTGGCTGCGAGGATCAAATGCCCTCAGGATTCTAGAACAGGGGAGGTCTCCAGACTCCTGCCTCCAATCACAAATGCTTGCTTGTGTGCATGCTCAGTCACTTCAGTTGTGTCCTACTCTGCGACCCCATGGATTGTAGCCCACCAGGCTCCTCTGTCCATGGGATTCTCCAGGCAAGAATACTGGAGTGGGTAGCCAAGCCCTCCTCCAGGGGATCTTCCCAACCCAGGGACTGAACCCGCATCTCTAACGTCTTCTGCATTGGCAAGTGAATTCTTTACCACTAGCCCACCTGGGAAGCCCTAGACACCTTTAAAGTACAAAGTTTGCCTTCACTCCTGGGGGAGAAAGATGTCTAAGGGAGAGTGATCACAATGGGCTCCCTTCTCCACACTATCGATGGTCTTATCCGAAGACCTTCCGCTCCTCCACCTGCCGTTGGAGGTCTCCTCACCTAGTTTCTCTTCTCAAGAAATGAACAGATCTTTCTTGTTCACCTACTCCACGCTTAGGAAGTGAAAGTCGCTCAGTCGTGTCCAACTCTTTGCAACCCCATGGACTGTACAGTCCATGGAATTCTCTAGGCCAGAATACTGGAGTGGGTAGCCTTTCCCTTCTCCAGGGGATCTTCCCAACCCAGGGATCAAATCCAGGTCTCCTGTACTCCAGACGGATTCTTTACCAGCTGAGCCACAAGCGAAGCCCCAGGATACTGGAGTGGGTAGCCTATCCTTTCTCCAGCAGATCTTCCTGACCCAGGAATCAACCAGGGTCTCCTGCATTACAGGAGGATTCTTCACCAACTGAGCTATCTTGGCCCCATATGAAAGTGCCATGCAGACCCATAGGTCTAAGACTGAATCTCTGCTCCTCGGTGCTGCAGTTTAGCTGGGGAGAGCAGACCCTCGCCTGAGAAATATCAAAGCATCCTTGTATCAGTCATCTTGGGCTGCTGGAATAAACTCCCACTGGCTGGGTGCCTGAACAACAGAAGTTTATCTTCCCACAGTTCTGGAGATGAGAGTCCAATATCAAGCTGCTGGCAAGTTCAAGTCCTGGTCAGGGCTATTCCTGGCTGGCAGACAGCCACCTTCTCCCTGCGTCCTCATGGGGCTTTTTCTTTGTGAGCTCACAGGAAGAAAGAAAGGGATTTCTGATACCTCACCCTCTTCTTAAGGATGCTAGTCCTGTGGGATTGGGGCCTCATATCTACGACCTCACTTAACCGCCATTTACCTTTCCATAAGCCCTTCCCGGTGGCTCAGACAGTAAAGAATATGCCTGCAATGCAGGAGACATGGGTTCAATCCCTGCGTCGGGAGGATCCCCTGGAGAAGAGAATGGCTACCCACTCCAGTATTCTTGCCTGAAGAATTCCATGGACAAAGGAACCTGGTGGGCTACAGTCCATGGAGTGGCAAAGAGTCAGACACAACTGAACAACTAACACTAACTAAGCCTTTTCTCCAAATACATGTATGGACATATATGGACACAATTCAGTCCATAACATGCCGTGTCCCTGATTCCATGGCCTTGAAGGTAGAGATCATAGAAAGCTGGCCAGCCCCGGAGAGGGTACCCTGTGGCATGTGCTTTAGAGCCTGGCAAGGAGAAAGCACTCAGATCTAATTCTCAGGTAATGTATGCCTTGCTAGCAAATGTGGCCAGAAACAGGGGTTAATACCTGGACTCCTTCCCCTTCCAAGAAGACTAGACCTCAGTGAGCAGATGGCAGAAAAGGCCAACCACTGGCTTACACAAAGAAGGGTGCTGGAAACCGAGCAGGAACATGAACCTTCCCTTGAAGAACTGAATGCGCAGCCACACGTAGATTGCCATGGAGGACTGAATGAGACACCAGAAGGTGGCTATGGCAGGCCCCCTTATCTATTAGGAGAACTCCTACCGTTCTTCCACTGCCCAGCTCAAATGCAATTCATTTACAGACCATTGTTGCTGTTGTTCAGCCACTCAGTTGTGTCCGACTCTTCGTGACCCCATGGACTGAAGCATGCCAGTTTTCCCTGTCCTTCACTATCTCCCAGAATTTGTCCAAACTCATATCCATTGAGTCGGTGATGCCATTCAACCGTCTCATCCTCTGTCACCCCCTTCTCCTCCTGCCTTCAATCTTTCCCAGTATCAGGGTCTATTCCAATGAGTTGGCTCTTCCCATCAGGAGGCCTAAGTTTTGGAGCTTCAGCTTCAGCATCAGTCCTTCCAATGAGTATTCAGGATTGATTTCCTTTAGGATTGACTGGTTTGTTCCCCTTGCTGTCCCAGGAACTCTCAAGAGTCTACTCCAGCATCACAGTTTGAAAGCATTGTTTCTTTGGCACTCGGCCTTGTTTATAGTCCAACTCTCACATCCCTACATGACTACTGGAAAAGCCATAGCTTTGCCTATACGGACCTTTGTCAGCAAATGATGTCTCTGCTTTTTAATACACTAAGTTTGTCATAGCTTTTCTTCCAAGGAGTAATCGTCTTAATTTCCTGACTGCAATCATTGTCCACAGTGATTTTGGAGCACAGGAAAATAGTCTGTCACTGTTTCCACTTTTTCCCCATCTATTTGCCCTGAAGTAATGGGACTGGATGCCATGATCTTAGTTATTTGAATGTTGCATTTTAAGACAGTTTTTTCCCTCTCCTCTTTCACTCTCGTCAAGAGACTCTTTAGTTCCTGTTCACTTTCTGCCATTAGAGTGGTATCATCTACATATCTGAGGTTGTTGATATATCTCCCAGCAATCTTGACTCCATCCTGTGATTCATCCAATGCAGCATTTTGCATGATGTACTCTCATATAAGTTAAATAAGCAGGGTGACAATATACAACCTTGATGTATTCCTTTCCCAATTTTGAACTGGTCCATTATTCCCTGTCCAGTTCTAACTATTGCTTCTTGGCCTGCACGTGGATTTCTCAGAAGATGGGTAAAGTGGTCTGGTATTCCCATCTTTTAAAGAACTTTCCACAGTTTGTTGTGATTCACACTGTCAAAGACTTTAGCATAATCAATGAAGCAGAAGTAGATGCTTTTCTGAAATTCCTTTGCTTTTTCTATGATCCAACAGATGTTGGCAGTTTGATCTCTGATTCCTCTGCCTTTTCTAAACTCAGCTTGTACATGTAGAAGTTCTCAGTTCACGTACTGCTGAAGTCTAGCTTGAAGGAGTTTGAGCATTACCTTGGCATGTAAAATGAGGGCAACTGTATGGTAATTTGAACATTCGTTGGCATCACCTTTCTTTGGGAATGAAATGAAAACTGATTTTTTCCAGTCCTGTGGCCACGGCTGAGTTTTCCAAATTTGCTGGCATATTGAGTGCAGTACTTTAACAGCATCATCTTTTAGGATTTTAAATAGCTCAGCTGGACTTTTATCACCCCCACTAGCTTTATTCGTAGTAACACTTCCAAAGCCCCCTTGACTTCACAATCCAGGATGTCTGGTTCTAGGTGAGTGACCACATGACCAGAAAAGCCTTGGTGGGCTGTAGTCCATGGGGTAGCAAAGAGTCAGACATGACTGAGTGACTAACAGTTTCACTTTCTAGACCATCCTCTGCCCCAAACACACACATACCAATCATTGTTTTGTATTCTGTGCATTCACGGTAGTTGGTGCCAATCTTTTCACAGCATGCTCAAGTTGCTTTTTTGGTCACTTTTTTTTCTCACTTTATAGGGTGTAAGCTCCTTGAGGGAAAGAGCTTGTCCATCTGATTCACAAATTTCACTGCAGTATATAACAAGTGGAGCCTGGTAGTAAGGTGACCAGCCATCCTGATTTGCCAGGGACTGAATGGTTTCCTAGGACAACGGACTTTCAGCTAAAGCCAAGAGAGTACCAGGCAAATGGGAATGATCAGTCACCCTACCTTGCACGTGGCAAGCATTTGGCAAATAGCTAATATGCAAATACTACAATAAAGAATGGAAAGATCCAGGAAATATTTATAAAATGATGAAAGGGATGAGGGTGGTAATGCGAAGCACCCAAAAAGACTCCCCAGAGACAAGGCTTTATTGGCCTGGGAAGGAAGATGCTAAAAGTAGATATAAGATCATCAGCTGGAAACACAAGAAGCTTTAAGAACATTTGAATACATTATGGCTCACAGGGACAAGCCAAAGTGTTTAGGTCTATCTATAACTTTTTTAAGACTGATGTATAAAATGACTATATATTCCCCAAAACCCCTCATAGAGACAGACCCCTGTATTGCCTGGCTCATGAGCTGAATCGCTGTTTCCATTCAGCACATAAATATTATCATAACAGTATTAAAAAGGAATTTTAAGGAAGGAAAATAAATTGCTCCTGTTGACTAAAGCCAGTCCAACAACTAATTTTCTTTTTCTGTATTCTCTTTTAGTCCTTGCTTACAATTCTACATAATTATAATCAGAGTGAACATACAAATTTGTATACCATTTTTTTTAAACTACAGATTATGTGGCAAACATTTTCTATGTTGTTACATTGTCTCCATGGTTAGTTTTTTAATGTCAGTAGAATAGTCTATAACTCAGTTAACACATTATTGACCAGAGATATATTAGGGTCACAGGTGTTAGTTTCTGCGAAAATCCCTCTGTCAATAATGTGTTAACAATTCCCCATGATTGACATTTAGATTGCTTCCAGTTTTCTACTAACAAAGACAATCCTGCAGTGAATATCTATGTGCACATTTCTTGTTCCTTCTTTTGTAATATTTCCTGAGGTTAAATTCCTACAAGTGAGATTACTAGGTCAAGGGATAGAATAATTTTAAGGCTTATCCTTTCTTTCACCAAATATTTACTGAACAGGGACTATGGGCCAGAGACTGTGCCAGGCACTGAGGATATTTACAAATGGGTGGGGTGAGGGCAAAGGTGAAAGAAGGAGCCAGTGTCTGCCATCCTGGGGCTCACAGGCAAGTGGGAACACAATCACTTAAGTGATACAGTTGGATGCTACTGCTGCTAAGTTGCTTCAGTCGTGTCCGACTCTGTGCGACCTCATAGACGGCAGCCCACCAGGCTGCTCCGTCCCTGGGATTCTCCAGGCAAAACCACTGGAGTGGGTTGCCATGTCCTTCTCCAATGCATGAAAGTGAAGAGTGAAAGTGAAGTCGCTAAGTCGTGTCCAACTCTTAGAGACCCCATGAACTGCAGCCTATCAGTCTCCTCCACCCATGGGATTTTCCAGGCAAAAGTATACATGCTGCCATTGTGATAGAAACAGACCTACGAGACCCTGGGGAATGACTTTTAAGTGCTGAGAAAGAAGGGTGTGGTCAGGGTGGAATTTACTTGCAAATTACTTGGAACTCTTAGGAAATATCAACTGCTGGACAGGCTGGGGATGGAAATTCTGAATAGGGGAAACAGCAAGATCCAAATGATGAAGACATGAGAAAATGCATTCTAGGACTTACTGGTGGCTTGATAATGCTGGGGTGTAGGTATGGGCATGGAGAGGGTTCCCAGAGGCTAATGAGGGGACAGGAGACCAAACAGGTAGGCAGGCAGCCTGTACTATGCCAAGAAGTTTGTATTTTACCCTCAAGGTAGGGAGAAGTCAGCAATGGATTTTAAGCAGACTCCTGATACATTTTTACAAATTGATCTCTAAATTGTTTGCAGGCAGTGACATCAAGAAAATCCTTTCTAAAGTTGTCCTGTCCTGATTCATTCTGGAATTCCTCCGGTCTCTATTTCTGCCACAGGATGGGGGTGGGGCAGAGAGGGAGGGAACCATGGCCTCTGGCCTAAGGCTGTTGCAGTGGAATGGCTGTTATACTTGAATGGAGATGAGCTTTACCCCAGAAGGAAGAGATGGAATTGCTGAACATCTTTCAAGACTAGAAAAAGAAGCAAAAAAGGGGTTAGAATGAGATGTACTACTTCCGTCACCTCCTGCAAAATGAAGCTAACCAAAAATCCAGGCTCACTCTAAAGCCTCTTAAGCAGAGGCCTCCTGGTCCCCTTAGAACCTTACCCTGGGTAGTGCGGCTTAGTCACATTGACCAGTGTGGGGAGATGGATGTGACTCCTTTATCTCAGAAGCCTGGAAGCTACTTGAACTTCCTGCCACTTGTTGACTGGAGCCCTAGAGAGAGTATCAGCCGCCGGCCTTTCCTAGTATCCCTTCTGCTCACATATCCCTCATTTTCCCCTAAACGCACAATGCCCGTTAGTGACTGGGGCTCTGAACAATGCTCTTCCTTCTACTGGGATTACCCTTCTTCTCTCTACCTGTCTGGGTACCTCTGCCTTGTCTTCTGGATCTGAAGCCAGGCTCCGTGAAGCCCTACGAGCCCTCTAAGAGCCCAGCCAGCCCTGGACTCTGCACTTAGAGCTTTCACAGTACTTGGCGACTAGGGCATCCTTGTGTGGGCGCTCAGTAGCCCGTGAACATCTTGAAGGCATGGACCAAGCATTACTCATCTCTATTCCAGCGCCCACCCAGAGTCTGGTACCTGCAGGTTCCAGTTGAATTCTTAACTAATATTTGGTCATATGACAAGCAGACTATGAGAAAAGGGAAAAGGGGAGGAGGGACAAGCGGGGTGGAGGGACAAGCACTCTCAGCTACAAAGGCCCCTGCGCCACGTCATTTCATTGGGATGCATGAGAGATATTTGGAGGCCCTGAGGATGCTATTTGTCCTTTTTTCTCTTGGCTACATCTTCTTCTCTCTGCCTCCTGTTATCTTCCCCTCAGCTTCTAAAGACGCGATTAGGCATCCATCCCAGGCTCCTGTCTGCTCACCTTTCTCTCCACCCTGGAGCTGGAGCAGGGAGCAAAGAAGATGGGCCAGCAACACAGAGTTTCCCTGCCGACTCTAATTCCTGTCCCTTATTAAATTCAAGGCTGATTTGGGCTATGTGAGCTTTCCTGGACCACCTGCTGTCTGACCAATTCCTTTTCTTTTTCTCCCCCTGGTGACTAATAGCTGCTCTTTCCTCCCTTCGGAGTCTCAGAATCTCCTCTCTCCCCACTCCTCCCTACCAGTTCAGACCCCCATGGCTTCCCAAAGCAAGGATCTGGAAAGCCAGGCCATGCCCTTCAGGCAGCTCCTTTGGAGCCTGGGGTTCCTCTCTCCAGGGAGGGGCTGCTGAGAAAGGAGAGCATGGCTGGGAGGGAGATGGAGGCCAAGGGAAGGAGTAGCGGGAATAGAGAGGCTGGGGCTGCCAAGCAACCAGGGGAAGCTTCTGGAAAGGGAGGTAGAGCCTGGGAAGGACAGAAAGCCCGGGACAGAAAATAGAGTGCCAAAGCAAGAAAGGATGGAAGATGGGAGAGGAGATTAACAGTGTAAGCAAAGGGCCCTGAAGGATGGCAGAGAAGGAGGCAGCAGGGTGAGGCTGGGAACCCAAGACAGCAAGACCGCAACAAAACAAATGTTCACACTTGAGGACGTGCAACCTCTTGTCATTTTCAGAGGCGTAGAAGCACCTTGGAGTGAGCCCAGGAAGCCCTTGCTATGTGTATGAGCAGGGTGGGCCTTGGACCAAAGCTTCCGCCACAGAACCCAGTTCTGGGCACTCCCTGAAGGCTGAGTGTGCTGCACACACACATGCGTGTGCCCAAGAGCCCACAGCTAGCTGGGGCGTTAGATCCCAACTCTAACAGGGTCCAGGCTTTAGGTGGGTAACTGAGGAAACACAGACGGTGCTAATAGCTTGGGTGCCAGGCCGCTGCATCGGCACACCGCCTCACAGGGAGCCGAGTATCACACCAGGTGTCAGAAGATATGTGTTCAAATCCCAGCCCCTGGCCCTGGCCCTGAAACTAGTCACTGGGCATCACTGAGCCTCTGCCCTCAGCTGTGTTCATAGCCCCAGCTCTGCGGCTTGTCATAACTGGCGAAAAACAGGTACAGAAACGTTTCCCAAATGGCAAAGCACTCCAGAAACAGGAAGCTGATTTTCCTCTTTCCAGCCAGGAGATCACAGGACGGGGCAGAGAGAGACCTCGGACACCCCAGGCTGCCTGCTAACTCCGTGTGGGTGGGTTTCCCCCCATTTTTGCTCCAGTCAACCTGAATTTCTCTGCATTCCAGCGCACCAGCCTGCCCACCCCCGACTCGCCCCGCCCATCTCTCCCTCTCTCTCTCTCTCTCTCTCACCCCTGGGCCTTGGCGTGGTGCTCCCTCTGCCTGGAATGTAGTCTTGCCTTCTCTTTGCTCAGCTGAAACAACTACCCTGCCTTCCGGTCTCCCCTGAACTGTGGCTTCTTCCAAGAAGCCCTCCCACACTCACCAGTGCTCCTGAGTTCAGCGTCGCTGCTGCCTTCATGGAGCCCTGTGTTTCTAGGAGTGTGTGTGTGAGAGAGACAGTGTCTGCGTGAGGGGGAGGTGGCTGCGTCTCTCAGTCCTAATTATAGCCGACTCCAGGCCCCGGGACCCGCGTGGAGGATGGCCACAGCCGCGCGTGGGTGCCCGGCCACCTGGCTACCAGCTGCCACTCTCTCCACACTCTTGGGGAGAAGCCACAGGAGCCTGAAACGTTTTCTGGGTCACCGCCTAGCACCTGGCCTCTCACCGAGTGAGCCCTGAAACCCGCCTTCGCCTACTCACAAGGAACGCTTGCCATGCCTTCTGGGCCCCCCTGAGGGGGAGGCCCTGGGCCGCGGGGACCCCAGGCGCCCTGGCTGGGGCACCTCTGCCTTTGTGAGCAGGGGTCTGGGTGGCTCACAGCGGTGAGGGGACGCACCTGCGTCCAGCTCTGCCTTCAGACACGCAGGACACGCTGGGAACCTGCCTTCCCCGGGGTCCACCTCGCTTTCCCAAGTCAGGTACTCTGTCCCCCTGGAATGGGGCTTCCAGGCCCTTCCGTGGGCACCGGGCCCTGTTCATCCCCTCATTTGGGCCTCTGCATGATGTCACCTCCTCAGAGCACCCCTCCTTCCCGCACCCCCTCCCTGCATCGTTCTGCTTAAAGCAGGCCCCCTTCCACTTCTAAACCTCCACCTGCTCTGTTTTTCTCCTGTCTCTTATACACATCTAGATGTGTATAAGAGACAGAACTAATATTTGGTCATATGACAAGCAGACTATGAGAAAAGGGAAAAGGGGAGGAGGGACAAGCGGGGTGGAGGGACAAGCACTCTCAGCTACAAAGGCCCCTGCGCCACGTCATTTCATTNTTTTTCTCATACTATTCAGTGTGACTAGGTCATAATCATTTTTTGGTTTTGTGTGGGGTTTTTTTGGTGTATCCAGTGTCTGTCTTCCTGCAGAATGAAAGTGAGAGGAAGGCAGAGATTTTGTTGATCTTGCTCCCACTATGCTGGCTGGTCTCCAGGAACTCTTGCCCATTTCTGGTCCCTTCTCTGCCTGGCTCTGGCCTCAGGAGACTGATCTCTGGGCATTGTACCTCCCAGATTCTCTTGATGACCAGCTCCTGGCTGGGTTGTGGCCAATGTGGGCACCAGAGAGAGATCAGAAGGCAGGGCATTCCTTCCCTTTGACACTAGGGATCTGGCAGGTTCGTCCCTCCACACCGTGGCTCTCACCAGACAGCCTCTCCCCTGTGATTCCAGGCTCCCAAACTGCACTCAGCAACTCTACCACTGCCGGCTGGTCTGCTGTTTCTGATCTCGGAGCCCTCACCAAGCTTGGGGGGTTCCCGAAGCTCACATCTCTGTAAGGAGTCCTTCCACTGCAATGTCTTCATCTGAACGACCTGCACTGAAAACATCTCCTGCTGAGACTCAGCCCCAGCTCTGGTCCAGCGGAACAAATATTGTTAAATGGATGATTTCAGGCCTTCCCTGGTGGCTCAGTGGTAAAGAATCCACCTGCCAATGCAGGAGACATGGGTTCGATCCCTGGGTCAGGAAGATCCCCTGGAGAGAGAAATGGCAACCCACTCCAGTATTCTTGCCTGGGAAATCCCATGGACAGAGGAGGCTGGTGGGCTACAGTCCGTGGGGTCACAAAGAGTTGGACATGACTTAGTGACTAAACAAACAAAAATATTGATTCCATGAATGGCAAGTGCCTCAGGCTGAGCCTCTCAGAAGCCCAGGCTCTGGTATGGAAGGACAGAATGGAGGTGATAAGTTCAAGGCAGACATGGGCTCTCTGCATAGAACAGCCCTCCAAATCATTCCCAGACCAAGAGTACCATTCACATTTTTAAAGGTTATGAGTAAGAAAATTCCAGAGCCTCCCTCCTTGGCCTGTTTTTATGACTTATAACTCTCCCTGGCAGAAATATCTTCCTCATGTCTAACCCAAATCCCTTTTATTATAGTTGGAAACGCCTTCTTCTTGATCTAAAGATAAAGGTTGCATCTCTATGATATTATTCTAGGAAATCATTCCACTACATTTGCATACAGCCTTCTAGTATGTTAATATACTAAATGAGAAAGGCAAAGAGCACAAAATTTGAGTCCAGAAAAGCTGAAGTATTGGTTCTGGCACCTTATGCTGAACAACTTCTGGCAACTCATTTAAGCTCCCAAATATCTTTTTGTCATCGATCAGTTGGGAATAATGGTGAGCCTGGCCCAGTCTACTCCTGCCTTGCGTTTATGAGCATCAGATGCAAAGACCATGTCAATGACAAAGAATCCAGTATTCAAATGTTAACTGATACTCTCATCCTCTTCAGAGTATTTAATCCCAGGATCTGGAATTGGGCTTCCACAGTGAGGCATGGGTTTGATCCCTGGAGAAAGAAATGGCAACCCACTCCAGGATTCTTGCCTGGAAAATTCCATGAACAGAAGAGCCTGGAGGGCTACAGTCCATGGGGTAGCAAAGAGTTGGACATGATTTAGAGACTGAACAACTACAATCTGGGATTGTCCTAATGTTATCTTTTTCAAACCCTCCTGAAACTGAGCCACATTTTCCACATGGCTCTTCCTGGTATTGTCTGTACCTGGGGCATGGGATGAGGTGGGGGATCACAGTTTCTCTTCCATGACATTATTGTATTTGTGGTCCATCTGAGTGTGGTGGGAGAGACAGCAGTCTGATCAGGCAAAAGCCTTGGTTAGGATGCTTGATTTCCTAGGAGAATGCCAATTCTGCCACCTACTTGGTTGATTTCCGCAGGAGGTATGCTACCTTGTATTGACAACAAAGAGTGCCAACACGCTACACCTTCACTGGGAAACAAACTCGAATCGTCTGCTGCTGCTGTTATGAAGAGCCCAGTGCAAGAAGTAATCATCATGTGAGATTATCTGAAGGACATGCCGCCCAGCTACTCCTCTAGATATTCTAGATTTTATCCCTGGATCAAGTTAGACGATCCAAGAACTGCATTTCTGGACCAAATGGCTTTGGCTTCTTGTGCAAGCAGATTTATTGACTTGTGTTTAGTCATACAGTTTGAAGTTAGCACCGAAGCAACGCTTGAAGGAAAAAGCTCTGAGTCCAGCTATTATATTTAATGGAAGAAGGGTATTTTTCAAATTGCCTGTGTGATTTCTCTCTTCTTTTTTGAAGTCCCATATGGGAAATCCTCAGTTTCAGCTTCTCCAGGGAAACTGGTCTAATTTTGACTAACGGACAATGCAAAATTCATCACCGATGAATTTTTGGCTTTCCTTTTATCTTTGGTTGTTAGGAAGCTCAGTCCTTAGGGCATGGATTTCTGAGTTCTAGCTTTTCCTCGATCTCATATATATTTTTTCTCCTCATCTTCACTTTATCCCAACCATTTATCTATCTTTGTTTCTTACTGTGGTATATCATTAATTTTTGTAACACCAAAAAAGAAAAAAGACTGGTGGTTCAGATTACTATGAAAGTTTGGCAAAGGGGTCAGACTAGTGTAGACAAAAGCAAAATAAAGATAAGTATCCATTGAGAGATGGAGAGCAGCACACGTTTTTTTTTTCCTTTTCATACATCCTTTGTGATTTACTGAATGCTTACTATAATATTAGGTCCAAGGGTTATAAAAGAAAGCAATATTCATTAATTTAGCAAATATTTATTAGGAACTGCCAGGTGAAAGACATATAATAGGAAACAACATGTCTTCAGCCCTTGCCTTCATGAAGCTTTACAGATGGCAGAGATGCTAGCAATTTCACCACAGACTAGCTTCAGGCGTGAGCAACGTGTTCACTGGAGAAAGCACCAAGTGGGGAACCTAATTCTGTCTGGAGTCTGAGGGATCTGCCTAGGGAAGGAATGTATAATCTATCTGAAGAGGGATAAGGAATTAGAGAAGCAAAGAGGAGGATGGAGGGAGGAAGGGATGTCCCCAAACGGACAATGTACTAATGTCAGGAGACAAAAGGAGTCATGTCCTCAGGCGAGTAGCTAGGCAAACCTATTTTTAATCTGTGAAATGGAATACTACACAGTCGTTAAAAAGAAAAACCTACTGATACACACAACTTAGGTAGATCACAAAGATAATATTGAGTGAAAGAAGCTGTTCTCAGAAGGTTACATACTATATGTATGATTCCATAGATATTCCATCTTTCAAAGAAAACCACAGTGATGGAGAACAGGTTAGTGCACGTTAGGACTTAAAGCGGGAAGAGTATGATCATTACATATGAAGAGGTACATTTTATGTAATGTGAAAAGGTAGATTTTACAGAAGTGATGGAATTCTTTTATTCTGATTGTGATGGTGGAATAGACCATTAGCCATGTGTTACAATTTATAGAACTGTAAACCAAAAATAGAAGTCAATGTTCCTGTTAGCTTATTTTAACAGTAAAAGTTTAAGTCACAAAAGAAAAGTTTACAGCTGAAGACCTCAAAAAGGAAAAGGGGGGCTAGAGGATGGTAGACAGTGGATCTCGAGAGTATCTGCAATGTTTTGTTTCTTACAGGATCTGAAGGAAAACACAAATCAGCTTCACCAAGGCCGTGTTTGCACATCATCCTGATGGTGGTGGGGAGCCATTGAGCTGTTGTGAGCAGGGAAGGACTCAACCGGATTTGCTCATTAACACAGTTCCTCCAGCTGCGGTATGTCGAGTGGCTTAAAGGCAGCCCCAAGGGGGTGTGGGGAGGCTAGTGAGGGGTGGTCGGGAGGTCCTGGTGGGTGAAAGCGGCTGGAGTAGGAAGATGAAGACAGACAGGTTCATACACAGCAGCAGCCTCTGCACAGGCCCAAAGGGAAGGGGAGAAGCGGAGCAGAGCTGCCAGTGCTCTGGATGGCGTGGCGCTGACCATGGACCGTGGGCCTCTCTCAGCAGAGTCCCGTGGCATCGCCAGTCTGTCAGGATGGGGTGTATGGTTCCCTTTCTAGTCTGGTCACCTGGGTTAGAAACCTGTGGCTCTCCTAGTCACTTGGTCCGTCACTTGGTCCCCTCTCCTGCTATTTGGATAATAGCCACTTCTTAGGGTGATGGAAAGGCCAGTGGAGGCAGTGGGCTTGGCCCTGGGAGAGGAGCAGCTGTTCACTCCAGGGTCTTTTCCATCTCATCCCTCTCCTTCTTCTCCTGGGCCCATTTAAATTTGGGAGAGGCAGTCCCCTCTCCCGCTATTTGGATAATAGCCACTTCTTAGGGTGATGGAAAGGCCAGTGGAGGCAGTGGGCTTGGCCCTGGGAGAGGAGCAGCTGTTCACTCCAGGGTCTTTTCCATCTCATCCCTCTCCTTCTTCTCCTGGGCCCATTTAAATTTGGGAGAGGCAGGGGTGGGGGTCCAAGGGCAGGAAGGGGAGGAGGAAAGGAAGGTTGTAACGCTGCTCCTCCCAAAACCTGCTGAGAAATGGCTTCCCAGTGCTTTATCTTCCCTGGATATCGGCTGCCAGGATCTTATCAAACTGTAATTACCCAGCCTGGGTCTGTGCTAATTGGTTCTCTGGAGCAAAGTTACCTCCAATCTGTGTGTTATGGGTGCACAGCGGGAAATGATTTGAGCCAAGGAGGTTGTCTGTGATGACGTGTCAGGGAATCACTGTGGTGGGCAGAAATGTGGGGCTGGAACCCAGCTTGGAGGGAAGCAACTGTTCCATGGGTTCCAATTCTAACCTGAAATGACCAGCCTCCCACTTCTGTCATCTGACTTCTGTCTCAATCTGGGACAGAAATTCCATTTTCAAAAGCCTCCAAAGACCTGGGATGGTGGAATCTGAGGACTGAAGAGGATCTTAAAAATCACCCAAAATCCAACATGTATCTCCCCTTTGACAGCCTCACTGAGGGGGCACCACTTCCCACACGCCCTGAATGAGAGACCATTACCCCTTGAGTAGCCCTTGCCATGCTCAGAATGACTCTTATTAAAAAGATTTTTGTTGATTTTTTTTTTTTTTTAATATTGAGCTCAAACCTGTCTCCTTACAATTTCATCTGCCCCTGTGGTGGCACTGAGCAAGCACAATCCTTCTTTCTCCTGACAACACTTCAGCTATTTCCCCCTAAAATATTAGAACCCGATACAACAATGCACCCTGTACCTTAAGACAAGATCCTGCATGTCACACCCAATCCCCTTTCGTCACCTCCTACAAGCATGACATGCCATGTCAGCTGTCTGCTCCAGAAAGGTCTTTAATTTGGCCATATCTCTCCACCTCTGCTGGTGCCACTCTGACCCAGCAAGGCACCATCATCTCTGCAAGACAATGTGAGACCCTCTCCCCAACCCTGCTGGTCTTCTGCTTCTTCCCACTCTCCCCACCCAGCAAGGAACTCCACAATCTATTCTCCACATGATAGCTAGAGTAATTCATTTGCCATTTTTCAACTGTGGCAAGATTTATATAACATAAAATTGGCCACTTTGGCCATTTTAACATGCATAGTTCAGTGGCATTAAGTACATTTCCAGTGTTCCACAAGCATCAGTACTGTCTATCTCCAGAACTTTTTAATGACCCCAAACAAAATTTCTGTACCCATTAAACAACAACCTCCCATTCCTCTCCTTTAGTCCCTGGTAGTCTCTGATCCACTCTGTGTCTGTGAATTTGCCTACTTCCAGTACAACAAGAGGAGGTATGTGATATACGTTCTTTTGTACTGTTCTTTTGTGTCTGGCTTATCTTACTTAGCATCAGGTTTTCAAAGCTTATCTTCATTATTGCATGTATCAAAATTTTATTCCTTTTTAAGGCTAAATAATATTCCATTGTGCATATATACCACATTGTGTTTATCCATTCAGCTGTTGATCTGTGTGGTGTTAAGATGGTTACTTAATCCCTCTGAATCTTCATTTCCTCAAATGAAAAGTAAAATGAATAGTATCTTCCTTTTAAGATGGTTGTAAGAAAACAAAGCATCTGATTTTACAAACTGCCAGAAGACCTGAATAGACATTCTTCCCAAAGAAGACATACAGATGGCCAACAGGCACATGAAAAGATCCTCAACATTGTTAATCATCAGAGAAATGCAAATTAAAACCATAATGAGATATCATCTCACACCTGGCAAAATAGCTATCATCAAAAAGACCACAAGTAACAAATGTCGGTGAGGATGCGGAGAAAAGGGAACACTTACGCACCATTTGGTGGGAATGCAAATTGTTGCAGCCACTGTGGAAAACAGTACGGAGGTTTCTCAAAAAACTAAAAATAGAACCACCATCGGTTCATTTCAGTTCAGTCACTCAATCGTGTCCGACTCTTTGCGACCCCATGAATCGCAGCACATTAGGCCTCCCTGTCCATCACCAACTCCCGGAGTTCATTCAGATTCACGTCCATCGAGTCAGTGATGCCATCCAGCCATCTCATCCTCTGTCGTCCCCTTCTCCTCCTGCCCCAATCCTTCCCAGCATCAGAGTCTTTTCCAATGAGTCAACTCTTCTCATGAGGTGGCCAAAGTACTGGAATTTCAGCTTTAGCATCATTCCTTCCAAAGAAATCCCAGGGTTGATCTCCTTCAGAATAGACTGGTTGGATCTCCTTGCAGCCCAAGGGGCTCTCAAGAGTCTTCTCCAACACCAAGTTTAAAAGCATCAATTCTTCGGCGCTCAGCTTTCTTCACAGTCCAACTCTCACATCCATACGTGACCACAGGAAAAACCATAGCCTTGACTAGATGGATCTTAGTCGGCAAAGTAATGTCTCTGCTTTTGAATATGCTATCTAGGTAGGTCATAACTTTCCTTCCAAGGAGTAAGTGTCTTTTAATTTCATGGCTGCAGTCACCATCTGCAGTGATTTTGGAGCCCCCCAAAATAAAGTCTGACACTGTTTCCACTGTTTCCCCATCTATTTCCCATGAAGTGATGGGACCGGATGCCATGATCTTCGTTTTCTGAATGGTGAGCTTTAAGCCAACTTTTCCACTCTCCTCTTTCACTTTCATCAAGAGGCTTTTGAGTTCCTCTTCACTTTCTGCCAGAAGGGTGGTGTCATCTGCATATCTGAAGTTATTGATATTTCTCCCGGCAATCTTGATTCCAGCTTGTGCTTCTTCCAGCCCAGCGTTTCTCATGATGTACTCTACAGATAAGTTAAGTAAGCAGGGTGACAATATACAGCCTTGACGTACTTCTTTTCCTATTTGGAACCAGTCTGTTGTTCCATGTCCAGTTCTAACTGTTGCTTCTTGACCTGCATACAGATTTCTCAAGAGGCAGGTCAGGTGGTCTGATATTCCCATCTTTCTCAGAATTTTCCACAGTTTCTTGTGATCCACACAGTCAAAGGCTTTGGCATAGTCAATAAAGCAGAAGTAGGTGTTTTTCTGGAACTCTCTTGCTTTTTCGATGATCCAGTGGATGTTGGCAATTTGATTTCTGGTTCCTCTGCCTTTTCTACAACCAGCTTGCACATCTGGAAGTTCATGGTTCATGTATTGCTGAAGCCTGGCTTGGAGAACTTTGAGCGTTACTTTACTAGCATGTGCTGCTGCTGCTGCTGCTGCTAAGTCGCTTCAGTCGTGTCGACTCTGTGTGACCCCATAGATGGCAGCCCACCAGGCTCCCGCATCCCTGGGATTCTCTGGGCAAGAACACTGGAGTGGGTTGCCATTTCCTTCTCCAATGCATGAACGTGAAAAGTGAAAGTGAGATGAATGCAATTGTGTGATAGTTTGAGCATTCTTTGGCATTGCCTTTCTTTGGGATTGGAATGAAAACTGACCACCATACCATCCAGCAATTCTACCTGGGTATATATCCCAAAAAGCCAAAAACACTAATTCAAAATGTACATGGACCCCAATGTTCATAGAAGTATTATTTACCATTGCCAGGATATGGAAGCAAACTAAGTGTCCACCAACAGATGACTGGATAAAGATGTTTTATACACACACACAGAAAACTACTCAGCCATAAAGAAGAATAAAATTTGCAACAACATGTATGTACTTAGAGCACATTATGGTAAGTGAAATGTCGACAGAGAAAGAGGAATAAAATTTGCAACAACATGTATGTACTTAGAGTACATTATGGTAAGTGAAATGTCAACAGAGAAAGACACGTGCTGTGATCTTACTTACATATGAACTCTAAGAAATACAACACACTAGTGAATACAACAGAAAAGAAACAGACTCACTGATGCAGAGGACACACTAGTAGTTCCCAGTGGTAAGAGAGAAGAGGCGAGGGACCAGATGGGGTAGGGGAACAAGAGGCACAAACTACTATGTATAAAATAAATAAGCTAGAAGGATATACTGTACAACACAGAGATTGTAGTCAATATTTTATAAAAACTATAAATGGAATATAACCTTTAAAAATTGTGAATTGCTATGTTGCATATCTGTAAGCTACACAGCAATTATATCTCAATTTTTAAAAAGTGAAAACAGTGGGCTTCCCCAGTGGCTCAGCGGTAAAGAATCCGCCTGTAACGCAGGAGATGCGGCAACAGCCACGGGTTCAGTCCTTAGGTTGGCAACATTCCCTGGAGAAGGAAATGGCGACCCACTCTAGTTTTCTTGCCTGGAAATCCTATGGACAGAGGAGCCTGGCAGCAACAGTCAATGGAGTTGCAAATAGTCGGACACGACTGAGCGACTAAATAACAAGAGCTAAACAAGATAGAGTAACAGAGACAGACTGTCTACAGTAGGAGCTTAACAGATGGAAGCATCACTACAGTTTATTGAGTATTTTGTTATCATCTTCAATGTTTTAACAGCCTGAATTGTTCCTGGTATCCACCTAGCACTGTTCTTGGCATATGGTAGGCAGTCAATAAATATTTGCCAAATGAATAAGTGAAACTCAACTTGCCCCTAAATGAGCAGTTTCCTGTCCCCAGCCAGCTTCCCTGTGACATTTCCTCATTTTTCTGTCACTATTTCTACTCTTCCAGTTAGCCAGCCTCATAAACCTCTCTCACTTTTGACCCCATCATTATCTTTATCCTTTAAATCCAAAGAATATGTAAAGAGATAATAGTCATGATACCTCCCCATCTATAGCTTTTTCTAAATACCTGGGCTGTGCTTTTTATCAGGTGACCCAGATTCTGACCCCACCCTACCTCTACCTACCATGCCTACCAGACTATTAGCTGATGGGATGAGGAGTGGGCATCACCTGAGCTGGCTGACAACCTACAATATTATAATGTAACAGGTATGGGAAGCTGAGTCAATCAGACCCTTAGAAGTTTGAAGTCATGGATATTAAGCAGCTGAGTCATTTAGCAGTGGGAGGACTGGAGGGTCGTGATGCCTCAGAAAAGCTGAAGTTACTGAGAGAAAGGAAAAAATGAATGATCAGAGAAAGCCAGTGGGTAGAAAGAAGAGAGTGGAGAAACCATGTAAGAAGAAGAATTGTTTCCAGGATTCAGAGAGAGACAAACCAAAAGACCCCAAAGGACAAAGCCCAAAAGGGAAAGAGACAAAGATGGAAAGGGGAGCTGGCTCCGTGTGTCTTCCTGGGTTTCTCAGTGACCTTTGGGTTCAGCTCTCATTCCACTATCCCACTGTGGGTCTTAATCCCAGATGCTTTAGACTCTGTGGTTTATACTTTCTAGTATCAAGAGGGTTCCCAGGTGGCTCAGTGGTAAAGAATCTGCCTGCCAATGCAGGAGACTTGGGTATGATCCCTAGGTCAGGAAGATCCCCTGGAGGAGGAAATGGCAACCCACTCCAGTATTCTTGTCTGGAGAATCCCATGGACAGAGGAGCCTGGCGGGCTACAGTCCATGGGGTCACAAAGAGTTGGATATGACTGAGCAAATGAGAATGTGTGCATGTACATCTGGCCTCAAATTGCATCCTCACTCAAAAGTGTGCTGGGTAAAGTCTAAAAACTTTAGTGCTTGTTGGATAAAGTCTAAACCCAACAGAGATTCTAGGTCCTATATCTCTTGATTCTCAGATAAGTCTGTACTATTATCTTCCAACACAGAAACCTCCCCCCACCAGTCAAGATGCCTCCCCATCACACTGCTCCCTCCTCACACTCTGGTCTTCCCTATCTGTTCTACATCCTTCCCTTGTGTCTTACAATGGCCTTTTCCCCCCTCTTTATATTTCTTCCTCTGTCTATTCTCCTGTGCTCCTCTATTTCCCTCTTTCCTTTTTTCATCTCTCAAGGCTAAGGTCAATTATTCCCTAACTACACCCAGACCACTTACTTACACTTCACATATATTCATCTTGTCCTTCCAGGTTTCTTGAAATTACAAACTACCACTTCTATCTCCCATGGTACCTAGCAGTGTTCCATGTGCTTAGAAGATATTGGAAACATTCTTATTCAATTGAATGTGGATATAAATAGAGACTTTTATTTGAAGAAGTGAATAATGTTGGATGCCAAGCAAATCACTGTGTGTGTGAGAGAGAGGGAGTGAAATTGCACCTTTTGGCATCCTACTGAGCATACGAAGAATTTTGTTGCCTACTACTCCTCTGCACATCAACAGTTCCAGCTAATGCTATTCTGCATATTCTTCAGTCGAATCTAACTTCAGAACTCATTTTTAAAAAAAGAACTCTTCAGATGAAGGAACTATATCACCTTCTAGTCCTACAAATTCAATTACAATTCAAAAAGCATTTATTAAGTATGCTGTGGGAAATACAAAATTGATTAATAAGACCTAATCTCTTCCTTCAAGATGCTCACAGTCTGGTTGAGGGATAGGACAAGAGCATCAGTGACTAAAGTCAAGGTTGGGTAAGATATATGCTGTAAGAGAGGTGAAAGCACTCTCAGAGAGAAAGGCGGTCTAAGGAAGGGAAGGGTCTGCAGAAGAGCTGGACGAAGAACAATGAGACAGGCGGAAGCATGGAGCGAAGGCAACGCAGTCATAGTGGGGAAACTTGAAAGGTTCAATTGGGGATTTTTTAAACTTATTTTTTTGCTCATTTATTTGTTTGTTTTGGCTACACCACACAGCGTGCAAAATCTTAGCTCTCTGACCAGGGATTGAACTTCTGCCCCCTGCAGTGGAAGCATGGAGTCTTAACCAATAGACCCCCAAGGAAGTCCCTTGAATGGTCCAGTTGCTACTCAGTGCCTGCTTATCAGATCTCTGCCATTTGTGAAAGAGGAACATTCCCATGGCCAGGAGGTCTCATCAATACACAGCCACTAAGCATTTGTTGAGCATGAACTTGGGCATGACAGATGGAGAGAAGGCACTCTGTCCATCTGTCCCTTGTCAAACTCTCTCGACATGGAATAAATTGTCCACCTTCTCCTTCACAAAGGTACAAAGGCAGGGAAGAGTAGGTTTTTTTGTTCAAGGAGAGTTTGAATATATTATTACATTTTATTAATAAATGTTATTCCATATTCATTAAATACTGATATGAATAATGAAAAGAGTTGTATTTTACTTTTGCCCTATGTTTAAAATACTGTTTCCTTTATTCTTACCCCACCTCTGAGACAGGCAGAAGTTAGATGTTTTTCCTGTTACTTGCCATCTGGTTTTAGATTTAGGAGCTAAGGATATGTGTTTGCCCAGACAGGGAGAGATTGAATGCATTCTGCCTGGCTATCACATTATTATTTGATTTGATGATGGAAGAGAGCTCAACCAGAGCTGGAACCATCCCACACCAGTTCAGGAGAGTGGGTCATGGGCATTCCTTCCCAATTCCTTAGTCAGTGTTGGTTTGGCAGCTTGAAATCTGTCATGGTGGGCATATTTACACCATGGAAATTGGCAAAAGCTATAAACAAGGTCTTTTCCTCCCTGGAGAGCCGGCTACATATTTACCAGCACACCCTTGGATCTCACTGCACAGAAGAGGAACTGAGCTGAGAGCTAAGGTAACTTGTCCAAGATCATACAACCAGTTGTGGTTGTGAAGCTGGTACCAGTCAGGGCACCAGTATGCCTTTGTATCATCACTCTTTTTGCTGGAAGCTGCAGAACTGATTAGGATTTAGAAGGTGCCTCTAAATAAGCATGTAGACAACAGCACAGATTATTATACAAAAGAAACAGATGCCACGGTCTTTAAGTTAATAGTTTGCCAGGGCTAAAAGAGGAACAGCCGAACTTCTCTCCCCAGATGGCTGATTCGTACCCCTCCCCTCACACTCCTACCTTCCTTGTGGGAGGGGTTCTAGGAGTGGAGAAGCAGGAGGGAAACTTCCATTTTTTCCAGCTTTGTATTGGAGTGAGTAGCAGAAGGCATTTCTCAGCCAAATGCCTAGACGCTCTGGACTCCACTTTGCTCTGTAATTAGTGTCTATTTGTCTCCTTAAGTTAAACTAGTTTTTAGCAATTTAGAGTCAGGGAGCCCATGTTATTTCAGTGAAGTGATAAAAAAATGGATATGTAATTGAAATCCCGTTCTACTCCTCTGGGAACCTGGGATGTTGCTTCACTCCACTGAATGATAAAGATTCAGGACCCTGATCACAGGCAGATAAGTAGGCTGGTTGATTAGGATGAATCCCACAGGCAATCCCTAATCTACTAGTCTGTTTGTTAACTATCTGTCTTTTTAGAATATTTGGTTTGCATAATATGATAATATAATAATGCACACGCTCTTTAAAGGTGGAAATGAACCCAAATTGAGGACAAAACAGCCACAGCTGGCATCTCTCCTCTCCACTGAAACAGATCAAATGTCCAGTTCCTAGCCTTCAGGAGCTAGCGAAGGCAACAAGGCACGCCCACAGGAAATTCATAAATACTATAAAAATAGTGCGTGCTTTGGTCCTAAATGTGTGAATTAAAGCAAAGGAGCAGGTGTAACAGGAAATTTGGCTCTTGGCTCAAGAGCCTTGGGAAACTACAGAACCTCACAAACCCCCAGTCCTTGCTTGCAAAAAGCACTGAAGTATCTGGTTCAATGTCAGTCTTTGTGGTTAAATGGTCTGTACCGACGTGCAGCACCCCTGGATCCAGGGAGTTCCAGCACATCCAGAACCTAGTCTGGCTCCTCCCTCCCTCTGAGATGAGGCTGGCAGAAGTGGTTTGATGGGTGACTCTTCTGCTTCTGTGTTTCTCTTGCACTTCAATAAGCATACGGAGGATGGCCACCACCCCCTGAGCTCCTATGCCAGGCCAGACTCTGGGCCAGCTGCTTTACCCGCCCTGTTCCAATGTCACTCCTGCCACAAATGTATGAACATGTTCAGTAAAGAAGCTAAGTGAGAGAAACAAACACTGCATGCTCCCACTTATATGTGGACTCTAAAAGAAAATTTTAAATTCCAAGAAATAAAGAGTAGAAGAATGACTGCCCAGGGCTGAAGGGCTGGGAAAAATGGCAGAGGTTCCTAACAGTAGACAAACTCTCAATTATAAGATGCATATGGTCTGAGGATGAATGTAAATCATGGTGACTACAATTGATAACAATGGATCATACGACTGAAATTTGCTAGGAGAGCAGAACTTAAACATTTTCACCAAAAAGAAAGAGATAAATAGGTGAGATGATGGATGTGTTAATTAATTAGATAGGGAATCCTTTCATGATGTGAACATATATCAAATCATCACGTGGCACCCTTTAAATATCTTATAGTTTTGTCAATTGTGCTTCAATAAACCTGGGAAAAACAAGAAGAAACTAAGGCTCAGAGTGAGGAATGGCTTGTCTAGGGTCAACCAGCCAGCAACCTGACCCCAGAGTGCAAGCTTTTCCCACCAGCCCTATCCATGTAAGTCAGTAATCTCTCGGTCCCATCACACACCATAGTACACAGATGCCTGGGCATCAGCTCCTAAATTCTGACTCTCAAAATCTAGGCCTGAAGCCAGGCATCTGAATTTTTAACTGACTTTCCAGTTAAAAAGTGTACAGATGGTGTACAGGTGATACTGTACACCAAGGCAGGAAAATACGTACTGTTATCTGGTGGCATGCTGTCTGTCATCCTGTCCCTCCCCTAGTCCAAGGGCACCTCAAGGTCAAGGAGTGGATCTGCATCACCAGTGGGTCTCCAGCCTCAGTGCAAGGCATGGCACAGTTGGAGCAGCCAGTGCATTTTTGTGGCCATGCTGAGTCACAGCACATGGCTTCCCTGTCTTGGTGGCTCTTCTACAGGTAGGGGCTGGCTTATCACACTCCCTACTGGCTCCAGAGACCCAACTCAGAGTGCCCAAGGGTGGACATGTGTGGCTAGTTTGCAACACATGCATCCTGCCAGCACCTGTGTGCATGCGCGCTAAGTCACTTCAGTTGAGTCAAACTCTTGGCAATGCTATGGACGGTAGCCTGCCAGGCTCCCCTGTCCATGGGATTCTCCAAGAAAGAATACTGAAGTGTGTTGCCATTTCCTTCTCCAGGGGATCTTCCTGACCCAGGGATCGAACCTGCATCTCTTACGTCTGTTGTATTGGCAGGTAGATTCTTTACCACTAGTGCCACCTGGGAAGCCCTACCAGCACCAGCAGGCACCCCCAGCTGCCTTCTCGGGGCTCCCGATCTACTGGATACTGTCCACCTGCCTCGCCCCCTGTTGGGTGTTTCTGCTCAGAGAAAGCTGGCAGAATGTCGCTTGACCAGAAAAGCATAACTGGGAAGAAGGAGACGGCAGACAAACTCTATAGGACATTCTGAAACAGCGCAGCGTGACCACTGGCCAATCCTTGGTGTGAAACTGGATGCCCCCTAACCCCCACTGCTCCCACCCCCGTGTGGAATTGCCTTGTGAGAGTCACAGAGACAGAAAAAGTTTAATGAGGACAAACCCAAGAAACTCCTTTGTCACATGCCCCCAGCAGCATGTGCCCGCAAGAATCAATGTCATAGGACGTTACAGGGGTTCTGCAAAATTTGAGCCAAGACAGGTTGAATAGAAACAGTTCTCCTGATTATAGACCTTTTATGAGACTCAATATGTTCATCTGCCTGCTGATTATCTTTACAGATATTAGGCAGCATTTCTCAGACATTTTGTTGAATTTTTTCTTTCTGGAACTCTTTTTTGAAATTTTTCATTTTCTGAAAAAGTACTTTGAAAAATGATGATCTGGAATAATGATCTTTGCTCCAACTCCCAATGTCCATTTTGCAGATTAAGAAACAAGAGTCAAGAAAGAAAAAGGGAGTTGCCAAGTCCTTGCAGCTGGTCACGTTGGATGCAGGCCTTGGTCTCAGGGGTGCTGAGTCGCTTCTGCTCCCGGGATCTCACCTGAGACCACCCCATGCCCACAGAATGGGCCTTGTCACCAAGGTCAACGTCAGCAACTTTAGACTGTAAGCTTCTGGTGAACATCCTCTCTCTAGTGACCAATCTTTAACTACACCCAAAGGTGAGAAACAAGGTGAGTGGCCAGGGGAACACTCAGTCCTTCACATCCTGTGGCTTGACCAGCTCCACTGCCAGCACCTGTCCACAGCCCAGGGAGGAGAAACACACAAGATTCGTGGGTTTCTGGAACTCACAGGCTGTGAGAGGTTAAGGAATACATCTCAACTGTTCAGCTGGAGCAAGCATAGGACTTGAATCCAAGGCTCCTGACTTATTCTTCATCCACCCTTTGATGACAAGTCTGTCACTGGTGGCAGGAAGCTCACTCTCAGCTCACTATGTGGTAAGCCAGTACGGGCCCTGGCCGGGGCCCCCGTAAGAGGCTGAGAAGCTCTTTGCTACCCGGCTCAGGGCAGGGTTCACTCACCTCGCCCTCCAGGGATGGAGAGGCGGTATGAGTGATACATTCCCCCTGATGTGACAGTACGTGTCTAATTCCTTCTCGGGGCCTTCTTAAGCCCTTGGCCTCAATTATGTTCTACGACTAGCAAGTGACACAAATTAATTATCTGCTGGGAAAAGAAGGGCTTTCTTTTATCTATTTGAAAGTAGTAACCTTCTCATTTCAAGGATTGGCCTCATAAATTCCAAGGAAGGACAAAGAAGATGGCTCCCAGTATGATGGAGGGAGAGAGAGCGGGAGGAGAAAAGACAGTCAGAGAGGGAGAGGCAGAGGGCAACGAGGAGGGTGGGGCAGAGCGTGGAAATCCACCTGCAATTCGGGAGACCCAGCTTTGATCCCTGGGTCAGGAAGATCCCCTGCAGAAGGAAATGGCAACCCACTCCAGTATTTTTTGCCTAGAGAATCCCACAGGCAGAGGAGCCTGGCGAGCTACAGTCCCTGAGGTCATGAGGAGTCGGACAGGACTGAAGAGACTTTCACTTTCAAAGACATTATGCTAGAAGAATGTCGGTGGGGTACAAAGGAGGAGGTGCTCAAGTCTGCTAAGGGAGGATGGATGTCGCTGTAGGCTGCACTGTTTAATCTGAGTGCTCCATCATTCAGAAAATACAAGCTCCATGACGAAAAGAACCATCTTTGTTTAGTTCACCATCGTGTCCCCAGTGCCTGTCACAGTGATTGGCATGCAGTGGATGCTCAACAGACACCCGTCTGTTGAATGGATGGATAATCAGTAGGCGCTGGCCAAACAGTGGGGCAGGAAAAGCCGTCCAAAGAAGAGCGGCAGTGGGAGTGAAGACAGCTGTACTGAGCAGCCACTCTCCAGGTCTAGAGCACCACATGTGTGTTGAGGCTGGACAGGCAGCCAGGAACTGAAGTTCTGTGCCGGGGGCCCTTGATCATCAAGAAATAACAGCAAATTCCTTTTACATAGAAAACCCCATTTCATCCTCATGGCCACTCTGTGAAGGATACAGGGAGAAGGCTTACAAGATCTCAGAGCGGGAACCAGTACCTGATTTTGAACCCAAACCCTGTGATCTTTCTGTGACAAGGCGCTCATCCCTCAGGTATCTGCCTGGGATGATTCACACACCTTAATGATTTCCTTCTGGCCACTGATTATCCTCTGGGCTGGGTTCTGAGCACAGACATGTGTTTTCACGGCAAATAAAGATGACAAATATGTTAAAAAGAAAATCCATATGACCCATTCCAAAGGCAATAGGTGGTCATTTGCTTCATCAGACACTCTGCAATTCTCTGTATCCCTGTAACCGCCTCTTTTTTTTTTTGGCTCAAAGGTGGGTTGTCCAAGGGTAGCTGTAGACAAGGGGATGGGAGCTTCGTGTCATTTCCTAGTTGCCCCAGGTCAAAGGGAGAAAGAGAGAAAAGCACTGTCAGTCAGTCCATAGACAGGCCCCGAGGATTGGCACTGACCTGGGCATGGCCCACCAGAAAGTGTGTTGAGAACAGGATGTAAAAGACACAGAAGACACCATTTCCGGCCCTAAGAGAAGTATATGCATGTGAGGGAGGCGACTAAGGGACGTGAGAAGAATGGATGACATGGGAACTAACTGGTCTTCGTGATGCTTCCCACTTGGGCAATGGGAGGCAGCGACATGGACTGTGAGGCCAGACGAATCTGGGCTTCATCCTAGACCTGCCTCTTGCTGGCCAGATGATCTCGGCTATTAGAATAATACGAAATGCACATGGACAGCTGTACAGGTCAATGCATGATCTCATCCCAATGGCAAGTACTGGGAAATAGTGTAGGATGAAGTACTTTTTGCAAATCCCATATTCTAGCTGAGGAAACTGAGGATCAGAGTGTGTTGTAGCTAAAGTCTCCCTGAAAGCCATGATCTAAGACTTCTATACCCCAAATCCCAGGGCCTCCCACAGTGCTACATTGAGGAGTAAAAGCCAAGTTCCCCCGAGCAACACCGACAAGTCATCTTAGCAAGAATCAGACAAAGGCAGGGTATAGATCTTAGATCCCCAAGGTCTTGTGCCAAGGGGTCTGGGAAAGGAAAAATGGAGTCTCATTAACATAGAGGTGGGGACCCAGGACTCCTGGGCTGTCTTCCTAGCTTCCTCCATCCTTTGCCCACTGCCCTTTTCTCCCAGGTTGCTGCCTAATTATAGAGCTGTTGATGCAAATTATTCTAATAACGGTGCTAATTTATACACATTTACATATAATTTGCAATTCATTTCCTGTCCACATTTAGTCAAACTTCACTAATTCAGACAGAAGTGGGGAAGCCTGGTCTGAAATGAAGAGTCTAAATTATAGAATAATTCAATAGTTTCTCACAGGAGAGTCTGCTTCAAAATCAAGCATGTGAAGTAAAAAGGAGGTATTGTCAAAATTTTCTTTGCAAATTCTTAAAATCTCCAAAACATGGACTCTCAGAAACTCAAAAGCCAAAAATTAATTCCTTTTATTTCTCTTTGAATTTGAGCTATGGAAGAAAAGACAATGGGTAAATAAAAGCTCTCTTTCTTCTCTTTTTCTCTGAATTTCTATAATGGAATTCAGGAAGTTCAAGTTCAATTATGTGATATGATTCCACCTACTAACTTAGTCTGAACTAGTAAACTTCTCTGAATGCAACATTCTCCATCCCTCAAAATATGTAGATTGGAATTACTTAACTGAGACATGAGAAATCATAAAGTAAATTGGTCTTTGATATATGTGGGTCATATAGTTAATAAACATAATTCAGAAGGTGCAAAATGACAACTGGGCTTGTGCAGTATACACTGAATGACGGCGCTGGAAAAGAATCTGCTTTAAAAGCAATAATAAATGCACACAGTGTGTACAAAATTAATGTGTACATTGGCTTTGGTCATGTAGTAGAAGCACATGTGAGTAGGAATTCTTGCTCAACTGATTTGTTAGGGGGAGCACTCTTAGGAGTGAGGGAAGCAGGAGATAGCAGGGAGGCTGGAGAAGCAGAGTAGGAAGTAGAAAGTAGCTTCAGGCTGGTCTCATGGGAAGGCTCTACCCTAGCACTGAATGCACCAGTTAGTCCCACCCATGGGACATTTGGTGTCCCCGTGCCAGTCAGCCACTGGCTGAGACCATCTCTTAGGATGGAGGGGAATTGTCGGCTCCAAGTCAGCTGCCCAGCACTCACAGTGCATACAGGGTACCTGGGTAGGGCACTGAGAACATCTCCTGCAGTTCACCTTCGCACAGCTCTGACCCCCTCACTTCTCCCATTGTTACTCCATCCAGACACAGTGTCTCCAAAATCCTGAAGGATCACAGTTTCCTGGAAAACATTGTGTAGAAGGGTGACTA
Organism: Cephalophus harveyi; assembly: GCA_006410635.1. NCBI lineage: Eukaryota > Metazoa > Chordata > Mammalia > Artiodactyla > Bovidae > Cephalophus > Cephalophus harveyi. The sequence goes on from SJYT01064044.1 coordinate 222,158, forward strand.
GAATGAACCACATCCCTGATATTTGCTCCCGAGGCCATGTCACTACTCGGTACTTCCCCCTCCACCGCTGATTTTGGATCTCACCTTTCAGCACTTCCATTGGTCCAAGTAACTCATCTAGGGGTCGACCTACCTGGCACTGTCCAAGCTGGGGGTCTGCTAACATCACCTGATGAATGGGATATAGCAGAATTCCCCACAGTGGAATATGTTGCCTCTGAAACCCTAAGAAGCCCACTAAGTGTTATCTGTCTTGACAATAAGAGGTACAAGGAGAAATATCTCATCTTGAGGAGGGGCCACATCTAGGCTATTAATCCCCTAAAAGCATCAGTGGATATGGAATTCTCTAGAACCTAAATCTCCAGGGTTTCTCGACAACCCTCTGGAATGCATGGATCTTACCAAGGCATCCAAAGTATTTGTTACTTCTCACTGAGTTCAACTAACATGATGGCATTAATACCATAGACCATTCTGACATTTTATCCAATATCCATGTCCAAATGGTGTAGGACATTTTGGACCATATTAGAAGCAGAGAATTCACATTCCCCCTGAGACAAGAAGGTGAATATATACTGTTTTCTGTTTCATATGAATGCCAACTGCTTTTGATCATCCTTGCTTATGGGTATATATAAAAAAAAGAATGTATTCATCAGATCAATAGCTACATACCATTTATCCAAGCCATTTAATCTCCTCTAGTAAATAAGGATGACTGATAAAGCAGCTACAATACAATTGGGACTACCTTGCAGTAGTCCACTGTCATTTGTCTCAATCCACTTGTGTTTTGCAGGGGCCAGACTGGTAAATTACATGGGACTATGACAAGGAACCACCACCTCAGCATCCTTTAAGTTACTTAGGGTGGTACTGATCTTTGCCATCCTCCCTGGAATGTGATATCGTTGTTGGTCTTCTAGCGGAGGGAGAGAACATTCACGGGGGTCCTACTTGTCTTTCCCATTCAATAGTTCTTACACTATAGGTCAAGGAACCAAGGTGATACCTCCTACTAACTATGTCCATTCCAATTTTATTTCAGTAACCAGAAAAGTGGGCTTCCCTGGTAGCTCAGCTGGTAAAGAATCCACCTGCAATGCAGGAGATCCCAGTTCAGTTGCTGGGTCAGGAAGACCCCCGGAGGAGGGCATGGCAACCCACTCCAGTATTCTTGTCTGGAGAATCCCATGGACAGAGGACCCTGGCGGGCTGCAGTCCACGGGGTCACAGAGTCAGACATGACTGATGAGCTAAGCACAGCGCAGCAACCAGAGAAATGACCACTTGGTGGATATTTTGAGACACTTGGAAGCCAGAATTTCATTTATTATCTGGCCTCCTCTGACCTCACAGAAGTGTCATAACCATGCTTTGTGTCCCCAGGTGCTGGAGTCAACTCGGACCTTGTCTTCAACAAAACTTACAAGGCTCTGAGTGTTAATTTTCCCAGTGCCTGGTTATGCCAGTAAATGACTATAGGTGCTTTGTCGGGGGAGAAGGCGATGGCACCCCACTCCAGTACTCTTGCTTGGAAAATCCCATGGACAGAGGAGCCTGGTAGGCTGAGGTCCATGGGGTTGCGAAGAGTTGGACACGACTGAGCGACTTCCCTTTCACTTTTCACTTTCATGCATTGGAGAAGGAAACGGCAACCCACTCCAGTGTTCTTGCCTGGAGAATCCCAGGGACGGGGGAGCCTGGTGGGCTGCCGTCTATGGGGTCACACAGAGTCAGACACGACTGAAGCGACTTAGCAGCAGCAGCTTTGTGGGGTAGCTTGGGTAATCAGTTACCCCACAAAGTGTACACAGGTGTATACAGTTTTCTGCTATATATACTTATCATAGTGTCGCAGGCCCCTTTTTATGAGAACTTGGCCTCTCCTTTAGTCAATGAATTTTGGTTTTGAGAACTGGTTCACTTCTGAAAGACAAGGGGTCATGTTTTTCTATTAGAGTAGCTGAACTTGGCCTTATGTTCATCCATCCTTGATCTCTTTCTCTTATTATCTATTAAGCAGTATACCTGCTGGCTGCCCATCTATTTTGCCTCTAGGAACACCATGATCCATGAACCAGTTTCAAAAATCCCTGTAGACCAGGCTCTTCTGAGTGCCACCTCAACCTTGTTACCTGCTTCAGTAGTCATGTCCACCTTGCCTCTGACAACTGGGTGCTATCACCAGATCTCTGCTACTCTGGAACATTCTAACTTTTCATAGGGAGCCCGGTGTGTCACAGGATCTCCATCAGTCCTAATGCTGAGCCCTTTGGGGGTGTCCCTTATCACCTTGGTAATCAGACTGTCGTCCAGTCACCTCCCCTGACCCCGAAAACCACAGTTAGCTGGTGGATTTTCCAGATTATATAACAGACTCACTCTAGGATGCCTCTTTCTCTGAGCCTTTTGATCCCTCCCTATCCAGTTCAACATGGCAATTCTGGCAACTCTGTTTTGTTTAATGTGGGCCATCACTTTAGCCAAGCTTCCAAGAGCCATCTTAGCAGTGATTTGAAATAGAAACTCAGGGCCCTTGCCAGGGTTTGTATGCTGTGTCATGGGAGAGTGCCCTGTATTGGAAAACCCTCTGTAGCAGCTTTGTATTCTGGCCCACACCCCAGTGCAGGCCCTTCTGGGCCCATTCCTGTTTCCTGCCACTATATTATAGCCAGGTACTCCTGTAGCTCTGGATTCCTCTGACCCCTTAGCCAGGCCCAGCAATTCCCTAGTCTGGCTATGCTGAGATTTGACCCCAATCTATGGTTCTGATGACCAGAGGGGAGGGAGATAGGAAATCTGAGGAGGGCAAGCATTGTCCTTCCTTAATGCCTCACTTGAAGCCTCTGTATCACCTTCAAACAAGTCTTTTACAAGGAAGAGAAGGCCATTTGTGCAGGCCCAAATGATTCAGGGAACTCTGGGGAATCAGCCTTAAGTACGTTGATACAGATATTCTCACTCCAAGAATCAAGGTCCCACAACTTCCCTACTGGGCCTCTGGTCTCAGCATAGATGACTTACCTTGGCTGAGAATTTAGTCTCCATTGAAGTTTTACCACTCCTACAATTAAGTCCTATGCCTGCCTGGTTTTTAGCTCTGTCTGCTTCTGGCTACAGGTATAAAAATTCTCTTTAATGCCACAACTTGGCTTTAAATTGTTTATAGATTTGAGCTTATCATTTCCTCTCTCCAGCAAATCAATGGTACTTAGCAAAAGTCACCCAATTCTGTAGTCTTTCTGGTTGTTATTACCCTCATTCCTTCTGTTATGGATTGAATTGTGTCTCCTCAAAAGTCTTCTGTTGAAACTCTAACCCTTGATGTGACTGTATTTAGAGATAGGGCCTTTGAAAGAAGTGAATGAGATTAAATGTGGTCATAAGGGTGGGGCCCTAATCCAATAGGATTTGTGTCTTTTTATAAGAAGAGAGAGACACCAGAGAAGTGTGAGTACAGAGAAAAGGTCATGTGAAGACACAACAAGGTGGCCATCTACAAGCCAAGGAGAACAGCTTCAGGAGAAACCAAATCTGCCAACACCTTGATCTTGGACTTCCAGGTCACAAAATTATGAGAGATGAATTTCTGTTGTACAAGCCACCCAGTCTGCAGCAATCCAAATAGGCTAACACACCTTTCAAATTCCCAAGACACTAAACCAGATAGTGCATCCATTTCCCAGTTCACCATGATAAAAATCTTAGCACCGATTGTGCTGCAGCCTGCCAGAGACCATTAAAACTCCATGTACCACCAGCAATGGGGGCTCCATTGCAATCCAATTCTAGAATCCCATGCTTAGTGTCTGCTTTTTGTTTGTTTGCATGCTTTTTTAGGATTATTCTTGATACAAAATGGCTTAGGTTGAGATCTCCAAAAAGCAGAGACTTAGGTGAGGACTTTCATGGATTTATTGAATTCATCTGCTAATGCAGGAGACCTAAGTTCAATCCCTGGGTTGGGAAGATTCCCTGGAATAGAAAATGGCAACCTACTCCAAATTATTGCCTGGGAAAACTCGTGGACAGAGGAACCTGGAAGGCTACAGTCCATGGGGTGGCAAAAGACTCAGACACGACTTAAGAACTAAACAACAACAATAAGCTCAAGAGAGGGGAACGGAGGAAAGCACAACAGGAGGAGGGGACAGAGCTAAGCAGGAATATGCTCTTGTCTGAAAACTAGCTTCATTCTGATCTCATTAAGAGGTCTTCAGTGCAATTCTACCATAGAAATTGTCCCACTTTGAAGCAAGAGGGTTGCTCTTTTACACTGTGCCAGTCATTCCCTGATATCTGTCACTGGGGAAGAGAAGATGGGTGCAGAGCCTCTAAGGTGCTCCTCTTAGACCAAGAGAAATTCTCTGGAGAGAAGGCAGTTGATACATGTTATAAGCCAACAGTTACAGCAGCTGGGAGATGGGAGCACCAGCCAGTGAAAGTTATCTGAGTGGGAACCAACAGCATCAACATCTACAAAAAATAGATGGAAGGGGGTGGATAGATAGAAGATAGATAGATAGAGATAAATAGGGATGAATGAATAGATAGATGGAATGGATGGGTAGATAGAGAGACGGGGTGGATAGACAGATAGATAGATAAAGGAAGGAAGGGAAATAGAAACATAGATGATAGATTGTAGGTAAGTAGACAGGTGTGTCGGTAGGTGGTAGACAGTGTTTTGTAGGAATTAATAGAGCTAGAGAAGTCTGGAAAGAATCAAACCAACATATGTGTGCCAGATGAAAAAAACACAAATGGCCTCATTGCATTCTGTCCTCCCTAACATATCTCTTTGGAATCCAGCATACCAGTGCACACTGTTAATGATGTTTAGAAAGGATGCTACAGTCACACAGATGAGGTTCTCTTGTTCCAGGTCAAGTTGCCCAGCAATCAGACCCTGAGATGGAGATTAGTGGGCAGGAAGATAATTTTGGAGTATTCATGGGATCGACCCCTGTGGGAAAGGAAAGAAGCAAGACTGGGCAGAGGGAGGAGCTGGGCTGAAAGGCAGCCTCTTTAAAGGCTGCAGCGACATCACAGGGACCTAAAACTAGAATGGCATCTCAGAGCTGAGCCAAGCTGAAGTAGTGACCAGGCCTTGACATCTTTACATGGGCCAATCAGCAGATGCAGACCACCCCACAAGAAGGCCATGACTTTGGTGAGAAGACTCTCTTCAATGATAGCAATGATTCCTCAGGAGGGTTAACAGGTAAGAGCTGTCAGCTGCCAACCCTCCAAACAGCCAGCAGAGTGCCTCCTTCAGTCCTTCAGAAGGCTTGGGGTTGCACCACACAGCATCTGGTATAATCACCTAACCTAGTCCAGGGGAGAGGGGAGGTCTCTGTGATGAGATGGCACATCAGCTGGACCTTGACAGAGAGTGGGAGTTAGGTGCCACCTTGGTGGGGGGGGGGGAGTGTTAGGTACCACCTGGGGGGCCAAGTGCCACCTTGCTCCCCTCTTCAATGCCAGATGAGGAAGCCCTCAATTAGGCTGTTTCACGCTGAAGACTTTGGGGGAAAGAAACAATTAGGAGCCATTAAGTAGGATACCTGTTCTCTCTCTTTTGTTTTCTCTTTTAAAAACAAGCTGGAAAATATGCCTTAATTAACCTGCTTTTCATTTGGAAGACAGCAGCAGAGCTTCTGAACACGTCAGTGGCTTGAAGATGAAATGGAAGAGAGCTTGTCAAACATCTCCCTAAAAGGGCAGAAAAGCAAAATTGGGAGGTGAAAGATTAGGTGGGCGGATTGCTCAGACTCAAGAAACTCTCCACCAGGCACTAATTGGTCTACCAAGATGCACTGGCACAAAGAGGAGAGATGCAGAGAAACAGCTTTGCAGCCAGGGGTCAATGATGAAGCCAGAGAGAGGCACAACCAGGACCCTCCACAGAGCAAGCGCCTAAGGACCAAGCAGGGTTTCCAACTGAAGCTGGAGCAGCTCACGGGGGCTGATGCCCATTGAACTCCTGATTTTAGGCTCTAGACCACATTTCTCCCCCGTGTCTTACCTGCACCCTGCCCATCTGCAGCCTCACTGTGGGGATTGCTGGTGGGGAATAGGGGGAGGATTTCTGAGCACGGCATTTCCAAGGAGGCTGAGGAGGAAGACCAGGGAGGGTAGGCTCCTGGAGGATCTCGAGGGCAAGGTCAGGGTCATGGAAGAAGGGGAGGGATGGGGGTGAATGCTGCTAGGGTCAAGCAAGGAAATTCACTCACAGCTTCGGGACAGAAAAGAAAGCTTAGTGTAGGAAACGGGGTATGTTCATGCATGCGTGCTAAATCACTTCGGTCATGTCAGACTCTCTGTGACCCTATGGACTGTAGCCCACCAGGCTCCAGGATTCTCCAGGCAAGAATACTGGAGTGAATTGCCATGACCTCCTCCAGGGGATCTTCTCTGCCCAGGGGTCGAACCTGAGTCTCTTTTGTCTTTTATATTGGCACCACCTGTAAAGTCCCAGGGGGTGTGTGAAGGTAAAGACAGGAGCTTGTTTGTCCAGCTCCTTCTTCACTCTCTGTTCCTCTACTTCCCACTTCTCAGCAGAGCTTTCTTAGCAAGTTAGGTGGGCCATGCAATGGACTCCCATCCTGATTACCCAGCTCCACTGCTCCCCACTGTTGCCCTGACCACAACCCAGAGTGTGTCCCCAGAAGGCGGAAGGTCAAGCTGCAGATCTATCAAGCCTCCCTGGTTAATTTTATTGTCATTCTCCTCCTCCCTGGTTCTTTTTTTGCGGGAACTCTTTGGAATCCAGAGTGTATTTCCTTGATAGCTCAAACATCTTTCTAGAAAGAAGCTCTGTTCAGGGGCCTGATGTCATTCATTCATTTATGTATTCATTCATCCTCTTCTGTGTATTTATTAATTTCTCAAAGGTCATTCAAGCACCTAGTATGCCAAATATCAGGCTTCCCAGATGGTGCTGAAAATGCAGGAGATATAAGAGATGTGGGCTTGATCCCTGGGTCAGGAAGATCTGCTGGAGGAGGGTAAGGCAACCCACTCCAGTATTCTTGCATGGAGAATCCCATGGACAGAGGAGTCTGACAGGCTACTCTCTGTAGGGTCACAAAGAATTTGACACGACTGAAGCAACTTAGCACCCCTGCACACATGCCAGATATCATAGTGTTCAAAATGAACATTATGCAATTCTTACCCCTTTGAGCTCATGTCTAGTGGAAGGAAGAAACTCGTAAGCCAGTATGCACACTGTTATAGAAAGTGAAGTCGCTCAGTCATGTCCGACTCTTCGTGACCCCGTGGACTATATCCTACCAGGTTCCTCTGTCAATGGAATTTTCCAGGCGAGAGTACTGAAGTGGGTTGCCATTTCCTTCTCCAGGGGATCTTCACAACATAGGGATTGAACCCGGGTCTCCCACACTGCAGGCAGACGCTTTACCCTCTGAGCCACCAGGGAAGCCACCTGTTATAGGAGAAGCCACTGTTATAGAACCATCCTGCAAAATGAATGGAGAGAGAACTTCTGCCTTGGACTAGAGTATGGAGAAGATTTGATGGGAACTGGGGTGTTAAGCGTTAAGTGAGCACTGACCAGACATAAAAGGAGATGAGAAGGCTTTAAATGTGAACCTAATTGTTTTAGATGTTATCTGACTCTGCCGGGCTGTCATAACAAAATACCAAACCCTGGGGAGCTCAAACAACAGAAATTTATTTATCCAGGTTCTGGAAGCTCAAGTCTGAAATCAAAGTGCTAGAATGATCAGGTTCTTGCAAGATCTCTCTTCCTAGCCAGCAGGTTGTCACCATCACTCGGTCTGTACATGGTCTTTCCTTGGCATGGGCAGGAAGAGAATGAGAACAAGCTCTCTCCCATCATGGGGCCCCACCCTCATGATCTCATCTCAGCCTAATTGCATCCTAAAGGTCCCACCTGTCACACTGGGATTAGGGCTCCAATGGGTGAATTTTGGAAGTGTACATTCAGTCCATAACAAATGTGGAAAACTAGTGAAGATTTTTAGGCAGATTTTTAGGAAGTGGTATCATTAGATTTAAAATTTCAGAAATGCCCATCTGTTAGCAGAGGGAATCATGAAATGAAAGGTCAGGAGTGAAGACAGAGAGACAAGGTAAGAGGCTGCTGAAACAGTCAAAGCAAGAGGTGAGGAGTATTTGGCAGCAAATTCCAACAGTGAACAAACAGTTGTCAAATAAGCACAGAGTAGGATTGGAGAGATTTGTGTGGCTGTCCTCAAGTTGGAGGAGAAGGCAATGGCAACCCACTCCAGTACTCTTGCCTGGAAAATCCCATGGACGGAGGAGCCTGGTAGGTGGCAGTCCATGGGGTCGCTAAGAGTAGAACATGATTGAGCGACTTCCCTTTCACTTTTCACTTTCATGAATTGGAGAAGGAAATGGCAACCCACTCCAGTGCTCTTGCCTGGAGAATCCCAGGGATGGGGGAACTTGGTGGGCTGCCATCTATGGGGTCGCACAGAGTCGGACACAACTAAAGTGACTTAGCAGCAGCAGCAGCAGCCTCAAGTTGGGTGATGGTAAGGATGGTCATAATATCAATACTGCAGTCAAAAAGAAATGTTCAGCTTGTGAGGGTCCCCTTTCCTTGCATTCATTGTTTGGTTATTCTTTCTCCAGGAGGTGAGGGGATTTAGGATTTGGAAGCAAAAATGCAAGACATACTATGGTCTGGATTGCAGTCATATTAGATGACCCCTGATAAAACCCTCTCAAGTTTTGGCAAGATGTGAAAGGCTGAGCTTGGCCACTGAGTAAGGGAATGAGAAGAAAAGTCCTCATCGGAGTCATAGAAATAAGTCAGAGCCGACATATTCATTGCAGACTGGCAATCTCCACCCAGATACCCAGATCACACTTGATTACTTAATTTAGATGACCATATATATCGCTAAGAGTCTGACATGACTGAGCGACTTCACTTGCACTTTTTACTTTCATGCATTGGAGAAGGAAATGGCAACCCATTCCAGTGTTTTTGCCTGGAGAATCTCAGGGACGGGGGAGCCTGGTGGCTACCGTCTATGGGGTCGCACAGAGTTGGACACGACTGAAGCGACTTAGCAGCAGCATATATTGGTTCATGAGGAACAGTCCGATTTATACTTGGTTTTCTGTCATAGTTAGTAATATAATCCCTTTCACTCTCAAAAGTGTCCCAGTTTGGATGCTAAAATTTAAGTTTACCTACCACATTAACCGCAGCCTTCCTTCCCACTGAGCCCAGATGCAATCTGAAAAATCCTTCTCTACTCTGCCTACTTTCTAAGCAATAGCTATCCATCAGTCAATTAGGTATTGAAATCTACTTGCCACCTTCGACAAAAGAAAGGACGTAGGTCCAGTATTAGCTGGGCAATCCCGGGCATGCCACTTGTCCTCTGGGAGCCTTCGTCTCTTCATCTGACAATTGTAATAATAGCATTACCTGCCCTCAGGGCTAGTGTGAGCCGCAAATGAGATGGTGCATAGCAAAGGACCACACAGACGGTGGAGTCTTTATGATTATTCAAGGGCGAAACAGTTGACATTGTGGTCTCAGGGGTCTTGGCATCTGCCTCACTTCTGCTCTAGGAGGAAACCAAGATCCTCCTTGGGAAGAAGGCTGCTGATGCCAGCAACTCTTCCTGGAGCTTAAGCCTCTCCTCCCCTAATCCTCTTCTCCTTTGGAGACAAACAACAAACTCCTCCATCACCCCCGCCCCTCAGATCAACTCCATCAAGAAGCAAGGCTTCTCTTTGTACTACAGCAAACACATGTCTCTTATTGATGCTCCCCTGGGACCCTCTGCAGCAACACACACAGAGCTTTGAAGTTGCGAGTGTGTTTAATGCGCCAGGGTCCCGTCTCGGTTCAAGGACAGTATTTTTAAGTCCCTGAGAAGATGGGAATAAAGTTTTGAACGCAGAAAGAAATAGATTCTTAACAGACTTAAATGATAAAACATCACAGTCCCCATCCAATTGCAGCAGCCAGCTCTGAAGAGAGACCAAAGGAAGAAATAATTGATTGGGAAGCCTGACTTCATTCCCAGCCATGGGCCAGGTGCCTTCCCTAACTTGGCACCACCTCCTTGACTTGTGACGGGCAGGGACTAAGCTTGAGGATGTGGGCTGCTGAGGAAGGGGGATAGGGAAGCGAACCTAACTGAGGTATGGAGGACAAAGACATCGTGTAGGGATGAGACCCTTGAAAGATTCCTGCCTGAAGGAGGTGTCACCTAGCCAAATCATAAAAACCCAAAGTGGGGGAGTGAATTGCCTGACCTAGAGTCATCCATTAGAGCAAACGCATTTTTTTTCCCCCATCAAATGAACTACATTATATCAGAAACGAACTGTAAACTTGACTGCTGGTGCAAAAGGAGTCCAGGCTTCAGGAAGGAAGACTAAGGCAGTCTTCTGAGAGCTCCTAGAAGATAGAGATATGAGGCAGATGACTCCTGAGATGGTGGTCTCCTTGAGAATTCTGGAAAGACCTAGCCCAGAGCCTGGGTGAAGAGCAGGCTGAACATCAGCAAACCAACTCCCTCACCTGGGCTGCAGACAGAGGGACCTAGGAGATGTCTGGGCAGGGGAAGGGGCCACATTGGGAGGCCAGGGTGAGCTTATTGGTACCCAAGATTTGGGAAGGACCAATTATTCTGAAGGAGTAAGGCCAACAGCCCACGTTCATGATCAAGGGGTAGACAGGGAGATCATTTCACAGTCTCATCAAGAAGTTTGGGTCTTATCCAACTTCAGTTCAGTTCAGTTCAGTTGCTCAGTTGTGTCTGACTCTTTGCGACCCCATGAACCGCAGCACTCCAGGCCTCCCTGTCCATTACCAACTCCCAGAGTCCACCCAAACCCATGTTCATTGAGTCGATGATGCCATCCAATCATCTCATCTTCTGTTGTTCCCTTCTTCTCCTGCCCTCAATCTTTCCCAGCATCAGGGTCTTCTCCAGTGAGTCAGCTGTTCGCATCAGGTGGCCAAAGTATTGGAGTTTCAGCCTCAGCATCAGTCCTTCCAATTAATGCCCAGGACTGATCTCCTTTAGGATGGACTGGTTGGATCTCCTTGCAGTCCAAGGGACTCTCAAGAGCCTTCTCCAACATCACAGTTCAAAAGCATCAATTCTTTGGCACTCAGCTTTCTTTATAGTCCAACACTCACATCCTTATATGACCACTGGAAAAACCATAGCCTTGACTAGACAGACCTTTGTTGGCAAAGTAATGTCTCTGCTTTTTAATATGCTGTCTAGGTTGGTCATAACTTTCCTTCCAAGTAGTAAGTGTCTTTTAATTTCATTGCTGCAATCACCATCTGCAGTGATTTTGGAGCCCCAAAAAATAAAGTTAAGTCATCCAACTTAACTTGGCAAAATCAGGAATATAATCCCCCTACTTCTCTCGGGAGTGATCTGATGCAAGGGGGGTGTTTTACATTGAGCTAAGGGCATCTTAGTCAACTTCTCTGGAAGCAAGCACAGTGCTCGACATACACCAGGTCAATATTTCAGCCTCATCCTCTCATTAGAGCAACCTGGGTTGCTTTATAAAAATATCAATATCTGGGAGTCACTCCCAGTATCTCTGATTTAATTGGTTGGTCTGGGAAAGAATCTGGGAATGTTTTGTAACTCTCCAGAAGATCTGAAGTGGAGGCAAGGCCATGAACCGTTGCACTAGTTCATCTGTGAATGTGAACTGAATGAGTGAAAGAGCCAGTGAAGGGATGGAAGAATTGGAGGTGAATGCCGGCCCTCACTCACCGTGGCGGCATCCACTGCAGAACCGCTGGCATTGGCACGGGACAGTGAATGGGCCTGCTCAGGGGGCCAGGTTATCCATCCCAAGGCTCTTGGGTAAACCCGACATCAAAGCAAAGGGAAACTGATTGTTGCTGAAAGGATCTTCCCAATAAACCATTGTAGCCAGGTGTGTTATCCTCTCTTCCCTGCCAAATTCTGTTTAGGGTACTGTTATCTGTCTCTCTTCATTTCATTTGCATAACAAACCAGGGTCATCAGAAAAGTGTTTTTAATCTATATTATAGAATATAGATATATCTGTAATATAGAAAAAAGTTTTTATCTATATTTCATGAATGAATAAAATGAAGTATCCCCTCTCCAGAGAAGATACATATTGCCCCAGGTCACTCATTTCTCTGGTGCGGAACCAAGGACTCTGTGCTCCGGACTGGGTTCACCTTTCCAGCTTCCACTGAGGGTTAAACTGGGAGTCTGACCTCTTCTTCTTGACATCTATATATCTATTACCTTGTTCTCCAACACACAAGGGGTGGGGCAGCACAACCAGGCATCCAGCTGGGCAGAAACCAAACTCAAGAGGATCCCATTACATCCACTGTGACCTTGTAGTGATGATGAGGAAATGTAGGATCCTGAAGGTTGAGTCACAGTTTAATAAATATCTCCACCATTGCGTGAAGCCTGATTTCTGTTAAGGCTCAATGTCTTCTTAAACTAACTTGTTGAGTGATTGCAAATTTCTTTGAGCGTCTCACGGGAGACGGTACTCAATGCAGGTTGAGCAAGATGCAAACACAGGCGTCTTAGATGGATACCCTACCTCCTTTCCATTCTCTCCCTCCCTCTCTCTCCTGTGTGCATGTGCACACGTCCTCCTCGCAATGCCATAATGTCTATGTAAATTGGATCTTTAATATCCTTCAGATAAATGGCTTCAGAAAGAACATGGATACAATAGTCTGTCTCTGAGTTAACATGATAGGCTCTGCCTCCCAAATTGGCTCAGAGAAATTAGCAGGAAGGAAAGAAGGATCAGACGAAATAATAACCTGCTTACCTGCTCATTAATTTAATCTCTGCCACCACCCCCCCCCACCTTCTTTTCGTCTTGTGGTTTCACTACCCATAAAATAACTAGATAACTTCCAAGTCCTAGATGAAAGGGGAACTAGGTCTGGAAGCTCTAAGATTAAAGGAGAATTTTTAGGATTAGCCTTTGATTTTCTCCTCTCTCTCTTTTTCCCTCTCTCTTATTTTGTTCTTTTTATCTCAGAGGTGACTGTGGAGGCGTCTCCTTCTGTCCTTCTCTCTGCTGAGCTGGTCAACCCAGAGTCTCCTTTGGCAGAGCACACCAGCCACTTGGGACCTAGGATGGAAAGTGGAGGGTGGGACTACTTTCCAGGAAATTGCCCACCAAGGCTCACTGGAGTGTCTGTAGTTTGGGTGATGTACGAGTGCAGGAAACTGTTCCCTCCTCAGAGTGTAAGCAGGACCCCTTCTTGCAGATTCTCGGGTACCCTTCTCTATATGTTTCTTTCTTCATAGCTCTAGTGTTGAGGCAGGAAAGACCCCAACCCATCTAGTCTGCAGCATCTTAGGAGATTTCAATGATGTCATGATGCCTGCCCCATCATGGAAGCAGGACTGAGTATAGCTCCGACAGTGCTCGACGTGGTGTGCTTCAAACAAGTTTTACGTGTATCACAAGGACCCCTCCCAAGGTCAATGCCTTCCCCTTGTTATGATCAGGAAAGACGAGACAGCCTGCTTCTATACTTTAGGCCCCATTCAACGAGTTTGCATTTGGATTGCTCCATTCTTTCTGAAAGCTCCTGGCAGCTCAAGTGGTGAGCCCCTGTCTGAATGTACTGAGTAACCAGGTCTCCATTCATTACTCTGGCTCCAAGGGTATCTCTTGCATCCTCCCCAAAGTCTAGTGAGAAGAAATCAGATAAGATACATAGATATTACATTCAGTTAGTGGAAGGTGAAATCAAAACCTTTTAAAACAGAAGATATTATGGATCGTCATCATCAGACCCGGCTCAGAAGGTAGAAAGCCCAGAGTGATGAAGGTAGAAATATATACCAAGTAGGAGTTTGCCCTGATGCACACATGGGGTATCATTAGAATGGCTCCTCCAGTTCTACCAAAACCCCTTCATACAAGGGGTTTTGTATCTAAAACTTCCTCTCAGGTCAGACTTCTTCAAAACAACATGAACTTCTCCACTGTAAGTGCTAAGGTTCAGCAAAGGCACAAGCACCTGAAAACCTTAACAGACACAAGATTCCAGGGAATTTTACTCAGCTGGACTGTACCATAAGACTTGAAACAAGACATTTCTCTGTTTCTTTCAGAAACCTGTTTAGGGATCTGGATGCAAATATTTATGTTGTTTTAAACTCATGGCTAATATGACACAAGATCTAACCTGTTCTTTACTTTCAAGACCATGGATGTCAAATCTGGAAGGAAAGTTACTCTAATCTAGAGCAGCAGATTTTTTATCTTAAGACTTCTTTATGTTTATGTAGGTTATATCTATTGATATTTACAAACTACCACACAATTGCACTCATCTCACATGCCAGTAAAGTAATGCTCAAAATTCTCTAAGCTAAGCTTCAGCAATACGTGAAC
>SJYT01064044.1:237054-378700 GCA_006410635.1 Cephalophus harveyi
CTGGGATTTCTTTGGAAGGAATGATGCTAAAGCTGAAACTCCAGTACTTTGGCCACCTCATGCAAAAAGTTGACACATTGGAAAAGACTCTGATGCTGGGGGGGATTGGGGGCAGGAGGAGAAGGGGACAACCGAGGATGTGATGGCTGGATGGCATCACGGACTCAATGGATGTGAATCTGAGTGAATTCCGGGAGTTGGTGATGGACAGGGAGGCCTGGCATGCTGCGATTCATGGGGTCGCAAAGAGTCGGACACGACTGAGCGACTGAACTGAACTGAACTGAACACTAGAATTTATTTATACTCTAGAAAAATCTTGAATGTTTAATAATTCATTTAAATGTACAATAATAAACTGTTATATGTGAACATAAATAATGTATTTTATTAAAAAATTTTTTTCAAAAACAAAATTAATGAGACCAGTAGCATTGTTTTATATTTTCATAAGTCTCTTTAATGTCGGGCAAATTCAAAATCAGCTGGATTCTCTTGTCTGCTTCTGAATGCATCCTGGTGTGACATATTGTTTTGTTAAAATATATGAAGAAATTATGGCTTCACACAGATATGTAATTGGAAATGGGAGGAATATTTTGTTAGCCTTTCTGGTGACTATAGATATCCTTGGAATTATATCAAAACTCAACAAAGTTTTTTCTTAAAAGTTACTTGCAGTTTGAAATAGAAAACTTTCTGCCCTCTGTTATATTAAAATCCATTGTTCTATCCTACACTTTGAATGGAACTTCTACATCATGGATTGATCATTTGGAAATATTGGTTCACTGAGTTATTCAGATCTTGTAAATGTCCATACATTTCATTACACAATTTTGGAAAGTCTTATTCATTAATATAGGACTTCCCTGGTGGCTCAGTCAGTAAATCGGACAGCAATGCAACAGTTCGATCTCTGGGTCAGAGAGATCCACTGGAGACTGAAATGGCAACCCACTCCAGTATTCTTGCCTGGGAAATCCTATGGACAGAGCCTAATGGGCTATAGTCCATGGGGTCACAAGAGTTGGACCCAACTTAGCAACTAAACCACCACCACCAGCATTCATTAATACCATTGCTAATCTCATCAGAAAAATTTTAAAACATTTGGAAATTCACAATGCAAGAGCCCCTGTGATTCAGACCTCATTGGAGAATGTATGGCTGCAGCTCACCTGTACTCCCTAATCCCTTTTCTTCTTTAGTCTTCTGAGAAAAAGGATACTCCATAACAGTGTTATTGTTACTGTCATTCCCAGTCATTCAGCTGGTAAAGAATCTGCCTGCCATGCAGGAGATGCAAGAGACATGGGTTTGATCCCTGGGTCAGCAAGATTCCCTGGAGAAGGAAATGGTAGCCCATTCCAGTATTCTTGCCTGGAAAATTCCAGGGACAGAGGAGCCTGGCTGGTTACAGTCCACGAGGTTGCAAAGAGCTGGAGACGACCGAGCATACATGCCTAATCCCTAATAACACATCCGGTGGAGAAGGCAATGACACCCCACTCCAGTACTCTTGCCTGGAAAACCCCATGGACAGAGGAGCCTGGTGGGCTGCAGTCCATGACACCCTTTGAGAACTTGCTCCATTCTGGGCATTATGCTTAGTTCTGCATGTATTAGTTGACCAAAAAGTTCATTCAGGTTTTTCTGTAACATCTTATGGAAAATCTCGAAAAATGTTTTGGTCAACTCAATGTATTATTTCTTTTCACCCCCCTCCCCACCCCCAAACCACCATGAGGTGGGTACAATTTGAGCTCATCTTAAAGATAAAGGAATTGAGTTACACATCAAATTTGCAGAACTGATACGTCACTTTGCCAACAAAGGTCTGTCTAGTCAAAGCTTTGGTTTTTCCGGTAGTGATGTATGGATTTGAGACTTGGACCAAAAAGAAGGCTGAGTTCCAAAGAACTGATGCTTTGAACTGTGGTACTGGAGAAGGCTCTTTAAAGTCCCTCAGACAGCAAGGAGATCAAACTGGTCAATCCTAAAGGAAATCAACCTGAATATTCACTGGAAGGACTGATGTTGAAGCAGAAACTTCAATACTTTGACCACCTGATGCAAAGAGCTGACTCATTAGAAAAGACCGTGATGACGGGAAAGACTGAAGGCAGGAAGAGAAGGGGATGACAGAGGATGAGATGGTTGATGGCATCATCCATCATCCAAGATGACTCGATGGACATGAGTTTGAGCAAATTCTGGGAGATAATGAAGGACAAGGAAGCCTGGAGTGCCGCAGTACATGGGGTCGCAAACAGACACGCCTGAGCGACGGAACAAACGTCAAGTTATGTGTTTATCTGACCCCAGAGGCTGTACTGGCCCCACTTAAAAGTGAATTTTCCAGTTGCTCAGTGAATTTGCTTCTCTTTTATGGTGGTATTTTGGATTCCAATCTTCTTGGTTAGCTTATCTTGCTTCCAATGCCATCCCCAAACTGAAAGGTTTCGGTCAGCGCCCCTGGTTCCTCGTCAAGGATAGCTTTCTATGTATTCCTCAAATCCAGTCTGACTCCAGAGTCTTTGGAACCCCTCTTCTCTGCTCATTGGCTCTCCTGACTTCAACTCCCTCTCTTGCAAGTCTCACTCCAGGCCCTTGCCATCAGAGCCTTTCTAAACACACAAGTCCTCCCCTAGCTTAAACGCCCTCAGGGCTGCCCCATTTCCCACTGGATAAAGACTAAATCCTCCAGAGTGTTCAAAGTACTTCATCCTCTGCCTCCAGCTGACCTCTCCAAGCTCGCTGCTTTTTCTCCTGGCCTTGTTTCCTATGCTTCGGAGGCCTGGATGGATCCCGCGGCCTCCACAACAAGGACTATGGCTTTTTTTTCTCTTCGTGTCCCTGGTGCCTGATACTGCTTTTGGCCCACAGTTGCTGCAAAGAGCATGTTGTTGAAGAAATGAATGATGTATAGGACTAAATCCTCCAGAGTGTTCACAGTACTTCATCCTCTGCCTCCAGCTGACCTCTCCAAGCTCGCTGCTTTTTCTCCTGGCCTTGTTTCCTGTGCTTCGGAGGCCTGGATGGATCCCACGGCCTCCCCAACAAGGACTATGGCTTTTTTTTCTCTTTGTGTCCCTGGTGCCTGATACTGCTTTTGGCCCACAGTTGCTGCAAAGAGCATGTTGTTGAAGAAATGAATGATGTATAGGTGCCCCTTCAATACCTGTTCCCTTATGCATCCTTGAACCCTGCTCATTGAACGTTTCCTGAATGCCAACCTTCAAGAATGTTGGGTTCACTTTATCTGAGCACCCTATTTCCAGATGTTAATAGCTAGGATCCCCTAGACATTTTTATTCCTACCAGCTTTCCTAGGAAATAGGTCAACACCCTCTCTCTCATCAAAATCAGCTTTTCATGGGCTCTTCCTGGGCTTCAGATTTCCCTGTCCCATGAAAATTTTCAGTCCTCTTATACTCGGACCGTAGAAGGTCAGATCTGTAGAATTAGATAGCTTTCAAATTCTCTGCCATTGGCTTCTCCATAGAGCTCTGTGCCAGAGATTCCCAAGCTTCCCCCTCTTCAGAGACACCTCATTCTGAGCTACCATCATTCTGAAGGCAGTTTTAACACAGCTCACATCCCCAGCTTAACTCTACTCCAACCCCCCTGCCTCTAACTAGGCTGGGAGTGCTCCCAGGTCCTCCCAGGTCCTCCCAGGTCCACTTAGAAATTTTGTCTTGGATTGCATGCAAGGAAGAAGCAGAGAGGTGTTGCTGAAAGGAAAAACCAAGCAAAAGTAGCAGAAATGCAGGGAGCAGGCAAGTCTTTTAGCATCATGTGTGTTTCTTTGCAGAGTTTTGCGCAAGTGCCTCATCTAGAGGCAGCACGGCCAGGGCATTTCTAGCCAAGAAGATTTGCTAGGGCCCTTCAGAATCCCCTGGAAAGGATGTCTGTCTATCAATCTAGCACCAGTCATGAGCCAAGACTGGTACTAGCCTGGGTGGAGATGGACAAAGATGCAAAATTCATGCTTAAGGACTATTTTACACAAAGTGAACACATCCTACCAGATATGAGACAGTGAGTCATGCAGTGGGCATGATTCTGGGAAGAGAGAGACCACTTTGAGCTTTGGTGTTCCCGATAGGGAATCAGAGAAAGGGAGTGGCATGAAGGGACTTGCAGCTAGAGAGGGGGACAGTCTGATCTGAGCCTTGAGCATGCGCCAGTGATAGAAGGTCAGCTTACACAATAATCACAGCTGTCAAATTCTCTTTAGATAGATGGTCTTATCCAGTCTCACTGGCCGAGATACAGCCTTAGAATCCCTCTCAACACAGCCCTTGAGGATGTCACTAGCAGGCACTGTGAATTCCAGCCTGAGATTAAATTTATTTACAATCCTTGAACCCATAGCAACAAGAATAGGGGGAAAAAGAGAGAGAGAGAGTTTGTGAGTTATCCCAAGAGGGGGATAAAGGTGAGTGAGAAAGTGCATTTGGGAGGTAACACAGTACATAAAACAGATCACTGCTTCTTTTATACCCCAAGTACTCAGCACATTTGCCAAACAAAACATTTTAACTGTTCGCTCTAGACAGTTGCTTGCTGTCTCACTTATAAGTCCTTAGAGGGTGAAAGTGTTAGTCACTCAGTCATGTCTGACTCTTTGTGACCCCATGGACTATAGCCTGCCAGGCCCCACTGTCTATGGAATTCTCCAAGAGAGAACACTGGAGTGGGTGAGGGTGAGGAGGGTCTCATTTTTCCTTCTCTCCATGGTATTTCATTCAACATCAGCATCAACAGACAAATATCAATAAGCATGCATTGAATGAATAAGTGAAGGAATAAATGAATGAATAGTTGATAGTCTTGAAAAAAAAGTAGCAATGCCACTGAGAGAAATAGAAGACAGTGGGGCCAGTGTAACAAAGAAGTGTTTTAAAAGAAAAACAGTTTTCATCGCGATATAAAGAACTTTATTATAGAGACCAAGAGCTTCTAAAGATGAACTCTGCTTCATTGGGGGGGATGATGGTAAGGATACAGATAGTTGTCATTGATATCATGTTCCTCTCATGCAAGCCTCACTGCAGCCAGGTGACGCGGGAGTCATCTTCATTTGACAGGTGAGAGTCAAGTCTCAAAGAGCTCATGTAATTCACCCAAGCAACAAAGCTCGGAGGGGTAGAGACAGACTTTAACACCCAGATGCTCACGATTTCTGGAATCTTGATGCACTTACTGACTGTCAAAACAGCAAAACCCCACTCTCTGGGGATACATGTTTGATCAGCTCCAAGCTCTTTATCCCATCACTCCACACCTGGATGTGTGTACACTCTCAAACCATAATCAGCTTCCTCCCTCAGACTTCCTCTGTGGAGATCAGCCCATTCCCAGGAAGAGAGGTGACTCCAAGCTGTTTCTAGACTCAGATGCTGGTGTTTTCTATGAGGAAATGAGGAGTGGAGAGGGGGCTGGTCTCCTCCCAGGCAGGCCTAGACCCCCATGCTGTCTGGCATCACCTGCTCTCATGACACATCCTCAGCATCTTCTCCAGATATCTTTCCAGGTGGGCAAGGATTAACTTTGCCCTAGTAAATGGTTAGCTCTTGCCCAACTCCTGGTAGGTAACCTCTTACCCCTTGGAATATCTGCCTGATAGGAATGTCCTTTACCGGGAGGCCTTGGGCTATTCAGCATCAGTGTGACCTCTGGGGTGACTGGAGACTAAGGTCCATCATACTGGTTCTCCAGGCATCCATGTACAAACTAGGATGATGCCTGGTACAAACTAGACCCAAGGGCTCAGGCCATCTCCCCTGGCTCCCCTGGCCACCACACAAGGTTGCTGGGGCAAATGGGTGCTGTCTGACGGCTCCCCTGGGAGAGGACATCTGGAAGCTCACACCTTGAACTCTCCTGGCCCTGCCTGTGTACTGCTCCCTGGTGCTGACTGTAATCTGTGTCCCTTTTCTGTAATAAACTGTGACTGTGAGTTTAACAGTCTTGCTGAGTTCTGTGGGCTTTTCCGGTGAATTATTGAACCTGAATATGGTCATGGGGATCCTTGTGATGCAGTCCTCTTGGACCTGCAAAGGTTCCCATTGCTCCTGCCTGCTCCCTCTCATCACCCCTGCTTCAGGCCTGGGTCTGGCTCTCTACATGTTTTCTTCTACCTACTCCTTTGGACCTCTTTGTTTCCAAGTTTGTATTGTCCAAGGATGGCATATGCAGCATCCCAACCATGCCTATGGCTCAGTCTTGTTTCTAGAGAATGCCAACCCAGGCTGGAGCACTCACTCAACTCTCCCCTCCCCAAGGAAAGGAGGTCAGAGATACCTCACCAAAGCTGAAGAGCTGCTTGGAGGCTCCCTGAAGACAACGGAGAGGAAGGGACAAGAGATGACCTTTAAGCTCCTCTCAAACCCTAACATGCTGATTGCTAGTTATGCCCATTTGGTTCATATGCTTTCAACTTGAAGCAGTAACAAGATTTTCAAGTGGAAGTGTCCTCTTGAATGTCCACAGACAGAATTGGGTAGATGTGTGTTAGAGAGGGAACAATCTCATATCTGGGCACTGCTTCGAAGGGGAGAGGCAAGCAGAGAGCTCAGACTTCAGGCAGAAACATAGGAGTCCAGGAAACCAAATAGTCAGGCTTTTCAAAGCTCAGCTTTGGTTTTCCAGAACTTGCTAGGGAAGCCTCCCCTTTCCTCTCTGCCAACTTCTTTTCCCCACCTGGCACCAAAGGGCCTAGCCTCAAAGTCACAATTATGAAAGCTCTGCAAGGATGCTAATTGCTATATCTGACCTCCCTTCAGATAACAAGGGAATCGCTCTCCCTAATTAGCCCTGCCGCCGGTAGACCAGCAAAGCCAAATGTTTATTATGGGATGAATGCACTTACTGTAAATTTTGACATATGCTGTGGAAAGATGTTGGATAAATAAGACTTCAGAGGCATGGGTTGTTTAAATAATGAATGCTCATTGCTGTGGGTGACAAGGGCGGAGGAGAGCAAGGCAAAAAAAAAAGGGAAAAAATCCTGGAGCAGTGCTCAGAGTCTAGGAACAGACTGCGCTGGTCAGAAGAGTAGAGGGAGGAATTCTGGAAATGAAAGCAGAAGGGCTAAAGGAGGGGAGAGAAGATAGGCTGACATCCTGGCTTCACCCACTGGAGCCTCTATGCTCCTGCTTTCATGCAAGAAACTCCCTCAGTGCCCATCCCCACTCACCCACTCATAGTCACTTGGAAAGGTTCTTGGGAGACAAGGATACATGTTCATAAGACAAAGACAGAGGAAGGGTCAGGAGAAAAGTGTCCCCCTTCCCCCATGGACTCTATGCGGGAAGATCCTTATCTATTGTTGATACCTTGCTTCTTTCCAGCAAAAGGGAGGATGAGACTATGGGAGCCCGATCCTCTTCCTAGGCTTCCTGGGCTGGGTGGAAATATCAGAGGGAATCATTCTGTAACAGAAGGGAAAGGGCTAGGGTACAACTTTTGAAAGGATGACATAGTCCAAGGACACAACATAAACTGATTAGAATCACATGTGTCCAAGATGGCAGACATCTTTTGCCTGAGCCCTTGCTCGGTGGGCTCAAACAAAACCTTGTGTGCACCAGGACCCAGAGACCCCACAGAGACTGAGCCAGACCTGCCTTTGGGTGTCTGAGTGTCTCCTGCAGAGGCACGGGGCAGCAGCGGCCTGCTGCAGGGGCAGGGCCTCCGGCTGCAGCAGACCTGGGACACGCAGCCTGTGGCAGAAGCCTTCTTGGAGGAGGTCACCATTAATCCCACCATAGAGCCGCCAAGCAGACGACCTACAAACTGCAGAACAATTATACCAAATAAATTCTCATACTGTTAAGAGAGTTCCAGGACCCACAGCAGATTTCCCAACCTGCAGATCTGGCAAAGGGACTGAGAACCCCGAGGGAATCTGACTTTGGAGGCCAGTGGGATTTGATTACAGAGCTTACACATGACTGTGGAAACAGACTCTTGGAGGGCACAAACAAAACCTGTGTGCACCAGGACCCAGGAGAAAGGAGCAGTGACCCCACAAGAGACTGAGCCAGACTTGCCTGTGAGTGTCTAGGAGTCTCCAGTGGAGGTGTGAGTTGACAATGGCCTACTGCAGGGTCAGAGGCACTGAATACAAGAGTGCATGCACAAGTGCTTTGAAGGAGATTGCCATTATCTTCATTGCCTCTACCATAGTCTGGTTTCAGGTCACACAACAGGGAGGGAACACATCAACAGAAAACTGGATTAAAGATTTACTGAGGATTCCCTGGTGGCTCAGAAGTTTCTGCCCACAATGAGGGAGACCCAGGTTCGATCCTTGGATCAGGAAGATCCACTGGAGAAGGAAATGGCAACCCACTCCGGTACTCTTGCCTAGAAAATTCCATGGATGGAGGAGCTTGGTGAGCTATAGTCCATGGGGTTGCAAAGAGTCAGACATGACTGAGCGACTTTACTTTCACTTGAGCATGGCCCCACCCACCAGAACAAGACTCAGTTTCCCCCAGAGTCAGTCTTTCCCATCAGGAAGCTTCCATAAGCCTCTTATCCTTACCCATCAGATGGTGGACAGAATGAAAACCACAGTCACAGAAAACTAATCAAACTGATCACATGGACCACAGCCTTGTCTAATTCAGTGAAACTATAAGCCATGCCATGTAGACAGACAGGTTATAGTGGAGAGTTCTGACAAACTGTGGTCCCCTGGAGAAGGGAATTGTAAACCACTCCAGTATTCTTGCCTTGAGAACCGCATGAACAGTATGAAAAGGCAAAAAGATATGACACTGAAAGATGAACTCCTCAGGTCAATAGGTGACAATATGCTATTGGAGAAGAGTGGAGAAATAACTTCAGAAAGAATGAAGAGACAGGGCCAAAGTGAAAACAACACCCAATTGTGGATGTGACTGGTGATAGAAATAAAGCCTGATATTGTAAAGAAGAATATTGCATAGGAACCTGGAATATTAGATCCATGAATCAAGGTAAAGTGGAAGTGGTCAAACAGGAGATGGCAGAGTGAACATCAACATTTTAGGGATCACTTTATTAAAATGGAATGGAATGGGTGAATTACTGAGCCAGACTTGCCTGTGAGTGTCTAGGAGTCTCCAGTGGAGGTGTGAGTTGACAATGGCCTACTGCAGGGTCAGAGGCACTGAATACAAGAGTGCATGCACAAGTGCTTTGAAGGAGATTGCCATTATCTTCATTGCCTCTACCATAGTCTGGTTTCAGGTCACACAACAGGGAGGGAACACATCAACAGAAAACTGGATTAAAGATTTACTGAGGATTCCCTGGTGGCTCAGAAGTTTCTGCCCACAATGAGGGAGACCCAGGTTCGATCCTTGGATCAGGAAGATCCACTGGAGAAGGAAATGGCAACCCACTCCGGTACTCTTGCCTAGAAAATTCCATGGATGGAGGAGCTTGGTGAGCTATAGTCCATGGGGTTGCAAAGAGTCAGACATGACTGAGCGACTTTACTTTCACTTGAGCATGGCCCCACCCACCAGAACAAGACTCAGTTTCCCCCAGAGTCAGTCTTTCCCATCAGGAAGCTTCCATAAGCCTCTTATCCTTACCCATCAGATGGTGGACAGAATGAAAACCACAGTCACAGAAAACTAATCAAACTGATCACATGGACCACAGCCTTGTCTAATTCAGTGAAACTATAAGCCATGCCATGTAGACAGACAGGTTATAGTGGAGAGTTCTGACAAACTGTGGTCCCCTGGAGAAGGGAATTGTAAACCACTCCAGTATTCTTGCCTTGAGAACCGCATGAACAGTATGAAAAGGCAAAAAGATATGACACTGAAAGATGAACTCCTCAGGTCAATAGGTGACAATATGCTATTGGAGAAGAGTGGAGAAATAACTTCAGAAAGAATGAAGAGACAGGGCCAAAGTGAAAACAACACCCAATTGTGGATGTGACTGGTGATAGAAATAAAGCCTGATATTGTAAAGAAGAATATTGCATAGGAACCTGGAATATTAGATCCATGAATCAAGGTAAAGTGGAAGTGGTCAAACAGGAGATGGCAGAGTGAACATCAACATTTTAGGGATCACTTTATTAAAATGGAATGGAATGGGTGAATTTAATTCAGATTACTATTGTATCTACTACTGGGCAAAAAAATCCCTTAGAGGAAATGGAGGAGCCCTCACAGTCAACAAAAGAGTATGAAATGCAGTATTTGGGTGCAATCTCAAAAATGACAGAATGATTTTGGTTCATTTCCAAGGCAAACCATTCAATATCAGAGGAATCCAAGTCTATGCCTCAACAACTAATGTCAAAGAAGCTGGTTGAACAGTTTTATGAAGACCTACAAGACCTTCTAGAACTAACACCTAAAAAAAAAAAAAAAAGATGTCCTTTTCATTATAGGGGACTGGAATGCAAAAGTAGGAGGTCAAGACACACTCGGAGTAACAGTCAAGTTTGGCCTTGAGTACAAAATGAAGCAGGGAAATGCTAACAGAGTTGTCAGGAGAACACACTGGTCATGGCAAACACACTCTTCCAACAACACAAGAGCCAACTCTACACATGGACATCACCAGATGGTCAATAACAAAATCAGATTGATTATATTCTCTGCAGCTGAAGATGGAGAAGCCCTCTAGGTCAGCAAAAACAAGACCGGGAGCTGACTGTGGCTCAGATCATGAACTCTATATTGCCAAATTCAGACTTAAATTGAAGAAAGTAGGGAAAACCACTAGGCCATTCAGGTATGATCTAAATCAAATCCCTTAAGATTATACAGTGGAAGTGACAAATAGATTCAAGGGATTAGATCCAATAGACAGAGCACCTGAAGAACCGTGGATGGAGGTTCGTGACATTGTAAAGGAGGTGGTGATCAAAACCATCCACCCAAAAAATAAATGCTAAAAGGCAAAATGGTTGCCTGAGGAGACCTAACAAATAGCTGAGAAAAGAAGAGAAAAGAAAGGCAAAGGGGAAAAGGAAAGTTATACCCATCTGAATGCAGAGTTCCAAAGAGTAGCAAGGAGAGATAAGAAAGCCTTCCTCAGCAGTCAATGCAAAGAAATAGAGGAAAACAATAGAATGGGAAAGACTAGAGATCTCTTCAAGAAAATATACTAAGGGAATATTTCATGCAAAGATGGGCGCAATAAAGAACAAAAAAAGTATGGATCTAACAGAAGCAGAAGATATTAAGAAGAGATGGCAAAAATACACAGAAGAACTATACAAAAAAAGATTGTAATGACCCAGATACTACTCACCTAGAGCCAGACAACCTGGAATGGGAAGTCAAGTGGGGCATCATGACGAACAAAGTTAGAGGAGGTGATGAAATTCCAGTTGAGCTATTTCAAATCCTAAAAGATGATGCTACAAAAGTGCTGCACTTAATATGCCAGCAAATTTGGAAAACTCAGCAGTGGCCACAGGACTGGAAAAGGTCAGTTTTCATTCCAATCCCAAAGAAACGCAATGCCAAAGAAGGTTCAAACTACTACACAATTGCACTCATCTCACATGCTAGGAAAGTAATGCTCAAAATTCTCCAAGCCAGGCTTCAATAGTATGTGAAACGAGAATTTCCAGATGTTCAAGCTGGATTTAGAAAAGGCAGATGAACCAGACATCAAATTGCCAAGATTTGTTGGACCGTGGAAAAAGGAAGAAAGTTTCCGAAAAATGTCTACTTCTGCTTTGTTGACTACCCAGAGCCGTTGACTGTGTGGATCACAACAAACTATGGAAAATTCTTCAAGAGGTGGGAATACCAGACCACCTTACCTGCCTCCTGAGAAATCTTTATGCGGGCCAAGAGAAGCAACAGTTAGAACTGGACATGAAACAACAGACTGGTTCCAAATTGGGAAGGGAGTATATCAAGGCTGTATATTATCACCCTGTTTACTTAACTTATATGCAGAGTGCATTATGCGAAATGCCAGGCTGGATGAAGCACCAGCTGGAAACAAGATTGCTGGGAGAAATATCAATAACCTCAGATATGCAGATGATACCACCCTTATGGCAGAAAGTGAAGAAGAACTAAAGAGCCTCTTTATGAAAGTGAAAAAGGAGACTGAAAAAGCTGCCTTAAAACTCAATATTCAAAAAACTAAGATCACGGCATCTGGTCCCATCACTTCATGGCAAATAGATGGGGAAACAATGGAATCAGTGACAGACTTTTTTTTCCTTGGTCTCCAAAATCACTGCAGATGGTGAATTCAGCCATGAAATTAAAAGAAGTTTGCTCCTTGGAAGAACAGCTATGACAAACTTAGACAGCATATTAAAAAGCAGAGACATTACTTTGCTGACAAAGGTCCATCTAGTCAAAGCTATGATTTTTCCAGTAAACATTATGGATGTGTGAGTTGGACTATAAAGGAACCTGAGTGCCGAAGAATTGATGCTTTCGAACTGTGGTGTTGGAGAAGACTCTTGAGAGTCCCTTGGACAGCAAGGAGATCAAACCAGGCCATCCTAAAGGAAATCAGTCCTGAATATTCATTGGAAGCACTGATGCTGAAGGTGAAACTCCAATTCTTTGGCCACCTGATGCAAAGAACTGACTCATTGGAAAATATCCTGATGCTGGGAAAGATTGAAGGCAGGAGGAGAAGGGAATGACAGAGGATGAGATGGTTGGATGGCATCACTAACTCAACGGACATGAGTTTGAGTGAGCTCCAGGAGTTGGTGATGGACAAGGAAGCTGGGCATGCTGCAGTCCACGGGGTTGCAAAGAGTCAGACATGACTGAGCGATTGAACTGAACTGAACTGAATTGAAGAGGACAGACAAGTCGATCTTGATTAGACCTTGATCCTCAATTATCAACTAAATGACACACCCAGAGATGCCATGACAGTTCCAAGGCACTGTCAAAAGACAAATTTGGGTGGTGGCCCAAATCCTGGGAATCTCCACCCCTTTCCAAAAGTAGTTGGAATAATTCTCCCACTCATTAGCATATGACAGTACCCAGCCTGTAAAAACTAATCGTGCCCCATTTCATGGCCACACTCACCCTCTGCGATCGCCCATACTGTGTCTGCAGAGTCTGCTTCTCTCTGAATCTGAATAAATCCTCTTCTTACCTATCACTTTAATTCTTTCATCAAGAACCTGAACTCCATTAGCTCCTGAAACAAGGTACCATGAGTTTTGGTTGCATTTAAGTCCTAACCAGTGCGTTCTCTTGGCAAAACTTTATTAGCCTTTGCCCTGCTTCATTCGGTATTCCAAGACCAAATTTGCCTGTTACTCCAGGTGTTTCTTGACTTCCTACTTCTTCATTCCAGTCCCCTATAATGAAAAAGACATCTTTTGGGGGTGTTAGTTCTAAAAGGTCTTGTAGGTCTTCATAGAACCGTTCAACTTCAGCTTCTTCAGCATTACTGGTTGGGGCATAGGCTTGCATTACCATGATATTGAATGGTTTGCCTTGGAAACGAACAGAGATCATTCTGTCATTTTTGAGATTGCATCCAAGTACTGCATTTTGGACTCTTTTGTTGACCATGATGGCTACTCCATTTCTTCTAAGGGATTCCTGCCCACAGTAGTAGAGATAATGATCATCTGAGTTAAATTCCCCCATTCCAGTCCATTTTAGTTCATTCACTCTTACCATCTCCTGTTTGACCACTTCCAATTTGCCTTGATTCATGGACCTAACATTCCAGGTTCCTATTCTATATTGCTCTTTACAGCATCAGACCTTGCTTCTATCACCAGTCACACCCACAACTGGCTCCATCCCTTCATTCTTTCTGGAGTTATTTCTCCACTGATCTCCAGTAGCATATTGGGCACCTACCGACCTGGGGAGTTCCTCTTTCAGTATCCTATCATATTGCCTTTTCATACTGTTCATGTGGTTCTCAAGGCAAGAATACTGAAGCGGTTTGCCATTCCCTTCTCCAGTGGACCACATTCTGTCAAACCTCTCTATCATGACCCGCCTGTCTTGGGTGGCCCCACAGAGCATGGCTTAGTTTCATTGAGTTAGACAAGGCTGTGGTCCATGTGATTAAATTGACTAGTATTCTGTGATTATGGTTTCAGTGTGTCTGCCCTCTGATGCCCTCTCACAACACCTACCGTCTTACTTCGGTTTCTCTTACCTTGGACATGGGGTTCTCTTCATGGCTGCTCCAGCAAAGCACAGCTGCTGCTCCTTTCCTTGGACGAGGGGCATCTCCTCACTGCCGCCCCTCCTGACCTTGAATGTGGAGTAGATCCTCTTGGCTAATAATAGT
Organism: Cephalophus harveyi; assembly: GCA_006410635.1. Lineage (NCBI taxonomy): Eukaryota > Metazoa > Chordata > Mammalia > Artiodactyla > Bovidae > Cephalophus > Cephalophus harveyi. The sequence continues at coordinate 251,344 of SJYT01064044.1, forward strand.
TTTGACAAGAGAAAAGCTAATAGAGTTTTGCCAAGAGAATGCACTGGTCATAGCAAACACCCTCTTCCAACAACACAAGAGAAGACTCTACATATGGACATCACCAGATGGTCAACACTGAAATCAGATTGATTATATTCTTTGCAGCCAAAGATGGAGAAGCTCTATACAGTCAACAAAAACAAGACCAGGAGCTGACTGTGGCTTAGATCATGAACTCCTTATTACCAAATTCAGACTTAAATTGAAGAAAGTAGGGAAAACCACTAGACCATTTATGTATGACCTAAATCAAATCCCTTATGATTATACAGTGGAAGTGAGAAATACATTTAAGGGTCTAGATCTGATAGATAGAGTGCCTGATGGAATGAGGTTCATGACATTGTACAGGAGACAGGGATCAAGACCATCCCCATGGAAAAGAAATGCAAAAAAGCAAAATGGCTGTCTGGGAGGGTTTACAAATAGCTGTGAAAAGAAGAGAAGTGAAAAGCAAAGGAGAAAAGGAAAGATATAAGCACCTGAATGCAGAGTTCCAAAGAATAGCAAGAAGAGATAAGAAAGCCTTCTTCAGTGATCAATGCAAAGAAATAGAGGAAAAATCAGATATGCAGATGACACCACCCTTCTGGCAGAAAGTGAAGAGGAACTAAAAAGCCTCTTGATGGAAGTGGAAGAGGTGAGTGAAAAAGTTGGCTTAAAGCTCAACATTCAGAAAATGAAGATCATGGCATCCAGTCCCATCACTTCATGGGAAATAGATGGGGAAACAGTGGAAACAGTGCCAGACTTTATTTTTTTGGGCTCCAAAATCACTGCAGATGGTGACTGCAGCCATGAGATTAAAAGACGCTTACTCCTTGGAAGGAAAGTTATGACCAACCTAGATAGCATATTCAAAAGCAGAGATATTACTTTGCCAACTAAGATCCATCTAGTCAAGGCTGTGGTTTTTCCAGTAGTCATGTATGCATGTGAGAGTTGGACTGTGAAGAAAGCTGAGCACCGAAGAATTGATGTTTTTGAACTGTGGTGTTGGAGAAGAGTCTTAAAGGAGATCAGTCCTGGATGTTCTTTGGAAGGACTGATGCTAAAGCTGAAACTCCAATACTTTGGTCACCTTATGCGAAGAGTTGACTCATTGGAAAAGACTGATGCTGGGAGGGACTGGGGCAGGAGGAAAAGGGAACGACAGAGGATGAGATGGCTGGAAGGCATCACCGATTCATTGGATGTGAATTTGAGTAAATTCGGGAGTTGCTGATGGACAGGGAGGCCTGGTGTGCTGCAATTCATGGGGTCGCAAAGAGTCGGACACAACTGAGCGACTGAACTCAACTGAAGTCCTAGCCGTGTGGGTTCAAGTTCCAGCCACATAGGTTCAATTCCCAAACAGGATTTTGGCTGGGTTCAAGTCCCAGCACATGGGTTTAACCATTGAAGTAACAGTTTCAATTCTACCCAGTCAGGAATCCCAGGCCCATGATATTCTGATGCGTTTTAGTAGGGAGCATGCTGATATTATGGGTTCCCTTTAGTTCCTACAGGCTTAGTCCTGGGAGAGCAGACCATGTACTGTGAAAGAAAGATATTCACTTCTCAATGAGAAAAGACAGGCCCCCCATCCCAAGGGGCTCAGGTCCAGAAGGCTGATCCACTAGCAGATCTCACGTGGCTGCTAACTTCATTTCTTTCAGCTCATCAGGTTCCAACTGACCCAGTAGAGAAACATCCTCTCATCTCAGTGGATGGGGATTTTTTGGACAAGTATACCTGGATGAAGAGAAAGCAAAGAGGGAATCTCAGTAACTGCATAGACAGTCAGGCCCCATAGAGACCATGTCTATTTAAGACACAGGATCTGCTTGTCATGTCTCTACCTCAGCCCCTGCAAGGGTGCTAAGTCGCTTCAGTCATGTCTGTCTCTTTGCGACCCTATGGACAACCGCCAGGGTCCTCTGTCCATGGGGTTCTCCAGGTAAGAATACTGGAGCCGGTTGCTGTGCCCTCCTCCAAGGGATCTTCCCGACCCAGAGATCAAACCTGCATCTCTTATGTCTCCTGCATTGGCAGGTGTTTTCCTTACCACTAGCGTGACCTGGGAAACCCACACCTCAGCCTCTGGGTTGAGGGTGCAAATTGGGTGACTTGCGACCCTCACCTCTGCTTCCCTTTCTCTTTCACTCCCAAATAAATGACTCAGTGTAGGCCTTAAACATGAACTTGAAAGGTCTTTAAGCAGTACTGAAAGGAGTTTTCTTTTCACCCATCAGCAGGCACTGGAGAACCACCAAGGATATGTGAATCAGGATGGACATATGAGATCAGTCTACCAGTAGTAATGAGGCAACTGAGCCAGAAGTGGTGACTCTGGTGACACAAGTGCCTTTTAAGGAAGCTGTTACAATTGGGCTTCCCTGGTGGCTGAGATGGTAAAGAATCTGCCTGCAATGCAGGAGACTTGGGTTCAATTCCTGGGTTGGAAAGATTCCCTGGAGAAGGGAATGGCAACCGACTCCAGTATTCTTGCCTGGAGAATTCTATGGACAGAGGAACCTGGCGGACCACAGTCCATGGGGTCGCAAGCAGTCGGATATGACTGGTGTGACTAACACTTTCACTTCCACAAGGGTCTAAACTTTGTTCACACGTCAGAATAGACTATGGGCTTCCCTGGTGGCTCAGCTGGTAAAGAATCCGCCTGCAGTGCGGGAGATGTGGGTTCAGTCCCTGGCTTGGGAAGATCTGCTGGAAAAGGGAAAGGCTATCCACTCCAGTATTCTGGCCAGGAGAATTCTATACAGTCCATGGAGTTGCAAAGAGTCAGACAAAACTGAGTGATTTTCACTTTCACTTTCTTTCTTTCAGGGGTCTAAACTTAGTCTGTTCACAAGTCAGAACAGACTAGGTTATATTTACATGGTTTACAATTCCAAATCAAAACAAGCACTGGAAAAAAAAAAAAAGCTACAAAGAAATGGAATATTTTCTGCCATATCAGTAAACAGAAGATGTCACAGTCATCTGTGATTGAAGCCCTCCAACAAAAGCCAGTGAGCCCTGAGGAAACTCAGGGTGTAAAAACACAGGATTTGGTCCAGATTACTAAGGTGCATATCAAAGGAATGATTTCAGTGAGCCCAAAGTCTTACATCTTCCCATACACAGGAAAGTGCTAAATTCCTTAACTTGGGATATCTGGTTTTCTTTAATTACCAGAAAACTTTTGATGTTTTGACTACCTGCCATTTGTTGCAAAACTCCCTCTTGCCTCCTCAGAGCTATTTTCTCATGGTTATTTGAGTTGCTGCCTCCCAGGCTTGAAGTCCTAAAACTTCCCACTGAATAGCTCTCAACTTTCAGCTTGTGAATGTTTTTTTTTAAGTTGACACTGCCAACAACAAAACATCTCTTATCCATCCCACGTGGATCAACTGGGGCCTCTATTCCACTTAGTGACTCAGAGACCCAGGCTTCGGAATTTTTGTGTCAAGGAGGAGACAACTGGAAGGTCATTCATTATCTCTTCTACACTTCAGCTTTGAAATGACCCACAAGCTGCTCATAGCTCATTGGCCAAAACTAGCCATGCAGCTCAGAAATGGAAGAGGACCCTGTGGGCTTCTGGGCACAGAAGGCTTTCAAATATTTGCTAATCAGGGAAGAGAGGGGATGCAGAGAAAAAGGGGGAGTGGCCAAGGAACAGTAGTGTGGCCTTGGGACAGGGTCCTGATTCCTCTTAAGGAATGCCCATAGCAGTATCTGTGAACTCTTTTATAGAATGAAAAACCCCAACAAATGGAAGATGTTAGTATTCTTCTTTCCAGAGAAGGTTGCAGTTTGCTAACCTGGAGAAGCTCATCAGGAGACCACCTGCAGGCCTTACACACCCTTATTCTTATCAGCAGCTCCACCCTTGAATCATTGCTATAAGACTCCTCCCAAAACCCTCCTGGGTTGGGCCACACAGTTTTTGAGGCACAAGCCCGCTGTGCCCTCCTTTGCCAGGCAAAGCAATAAAGCTATTCTTTTCTATTTCACCCAAAACTCTGTCTCCGAGATTCGATTTGGCACCAGCATACAGAGACCAAGGTTTTGACATCAGCTCCACCTCAGTGCAAGAGGTGAGACATGTGGAGGGATGGTTGGGAAGCAGATGGTGACTGCAGCCATGAAATTAAAAGACGCTTACTCCTTGGAAGGAAAGTTATGACCAACCTAGATAGCATATTCAAAAGCAGAGACATTACTTTGCCAACAAAGGTCCATCTAGTCAAGGCTATGGTTTTTCCTGTGGTCATGTATGGATGTGAGAGTTGGACTGCGAAGAAAGCTGAGCGCCGAAGAATTGATGCTTTTGAACTGTGGTGTTGGAGAAGACTCTTGAGAGTCCCTTGGACTTCAGGGAGGTCCAACCAATCCATCCTAAAGGAGATCAGTCCTGGTTGTTCATTGGAAGGACTGATGCTGATGCTGAAGCTTAAACTCCAATACTCTGGCCACCTCATGCGAAGAGCTGACTCATTGGAAAAGACTCTGATGCTGGGAGAGATTGGGGCAGGTGGAGAAGGGGACGACAGAGGATGAGATGGCTGGATGGCATCACCGACTCGATGCACATGAGTTGGGTGAACTCCAGGAGTTGGTGAAGGACAGGGAGGCCTGGTGTGCTGTGATTCATGGGGTCGCAAAGAGTCGGACACGACTGAGTGACTGAACTATTTATGCCCCAGATTATCTCAGAAGGGATGGCAGAAATCAGCAATCTTGAACAGCAAGCAGGGAAGGGAAGGGCTGAAGAGACAAAGAAGGAACAGTCAAGGAATAATAGTGTGGCCTTGGGGCAGGGTCCTGATTGCCCTCAATGAATGCTCACAACAATATCTTCCCACACCTGTGCAAACATAGACTCAGAGACAGGGTGTCAGATCTGCAGAGCCTTTCCATTTACAGATGGGGCAGGGAAGCTGAGAGCAGGCTGGTGACCAGCTCAGGGTACACATGCGGCCGCTGCAAGGGTGTCCTGCCAGCTTCTTCCCAGCCCAGCCCTAAGCCCCCAGAAATCTCCCCCTCAGTCTCCTGTTTTGTTCACTGGTTCCTTCTCCCTTGTAATTTTTATTTCATTATCTTCCTCCCCTTATTCCAAGGAATTTCCAAATGTCATTCTTTCTTTAGTTTTTCACCTCCGCCGAGCCCTCCTTTTCTCTGTCTCCCTCCCTTGGGCAGGCTTTTTCGCTGTGAAGGGCTCTTTCTTCTCCTCCCACGGAGCATGCTGACCTTTTCCTCATCCGTAGGACAAAGCCTGGCCTGGTGCACTTCTAACTGGAATTGGCTCTGCAAGTCCTGGTAATTGCTCTGTCCTTATTATTGAGTCTGGGAGGTCAGTCTTGGCTAGGGTGGCCCCTTCCCTTCCCCCACCCCCCACTTCCTAGAATCAGGCTGCAGATGGGCTGCTAACGGGTGACCAATTAACAAAAGCTAAATAACCCTAAAAGAGGTTTTGTTTTTTTTCTCCCTGGCCTTATTTCCTGGCCCTTTTGTTTCTCCTTAGGAATCCATCCTCCATGACAGGACCACAATGGGACTGTTCCCAAGCCTGACCCTGGGAGAAGCTGACCCACTTGATCCACGGTCACAAGACCCCATCACTTGACTCCTTTGCTTCTGGGGGCATGAAAGCAAGCGGGGGGCATGGTTTCTGCCTCTCAGGAATAAGAATGAAACCACCCCACACCACTGGCCACTTACTGTGTGTTATATAACCCTCATGAAGCCTTTCAGTTCAGTTCAGTTCAGTCGCTCAGCCGTGTCCGACTCTTTGCGACCCCGTGAATCGCAGCACGCCAGGCCTCCCTGTTCGTTACCATCTCTCGGAGTTCACTCAGACTCACGTCCATCGAGTCCGTGATGCCATCCAGCCATCTCATCCTCGGTCGTCCCCTTCCCCTGCCCCCAGTCACTCATTTATTCAAACAGACATGAATTGAGAACCTCTCATGTGCCAGATGCTGTATTGGGCAGTCCTGACCTGAGACTTGGGCAAAAAAAGACTGGTACCTCCTGACTCCATGCTCTGCAGCATATTCCTGTGAATTTTTTAATTCTGTTTCTGCTGCTCGACCTGCTGAACTGGCAATGCTGACAGGTGGGGAACCGTGAGCCCTTCAAGAGCTCCGTCCCTGTTTCTCCCCTCAGGAAGTCCCCAGACTCTTTACCCCACCCCCTCTCCCTCAACTCACACACACACACACACACACACACACACACACGGGCTTGACCAGATGCTCCGAGGTGAGTCATCTATGGAATCTCCTCCAGAATGTGGATTGGCAGCAGGTCATTTGTTGCTGTTGCTGTTCAGTCCCTCAGTCGTGTCCGACTCTTCGTGAACCCATGAATACCAGGCTTCCCTGTCATTCATCATCTCCCAGAGTTTGCTTAAACTCATGTACACTGACTTGGTGATGCCATCCAACCATTTCATCCTCTGTCATCCCCTTCTCCTTCTGCCTTCAATCTTTCCCAGCATCAAGGTCTTTTCCAATGAGTCAGCTCATTGCATCAGTTGGCCAAAAAATTGGAGCTTCAGCATCAGTCCTTCCAGTGACTATTAAAGGTTGAGTTTCTTTAGGATTGAGTGGTTTGATCTCCTTGCTGTCTGAGGTACTCTCAAGGGTCTTCTCCAGCACCACAGTTCAAAGACATCAGTTCTTTGACTCTCAGCCTTTTTAACTGTCCAGCTCTCACGTCTGTACACAACTACTAGCAAAACCATAGCTTTGACTAGATGGACCTTTGTTGGCAAAGTATGCTGTCTAGATTGGTCATAGCTTTTCTTTTAAGGAGCAAGCCTCTTTTAATTTCATGGCTGCAGTCACCATTCCACAGTGATTATGGAGCCCAAGAAAAAAAAATCTGTCACTGTTTCCATGGTTTCCCCATCTATTTGTCATGAAGTGATGGGACCGGATGCCATGATCCTAGTTTTTTGAATGTTGAGTTTTAAGCCAGCTTTTTCACTCTCCTCTTTCACCTTCATCAAGAGGCTCTTTAATTCCTCTTTGCTTTCTACCATAAGGATGATGTCACTTGCATATCTGACATTATTGATGTTTCTCTCTGCAATCTTGATTCCAGCTTGTGCTTCATCCAGCCCCACATTTTTCATGAGGTACTCAGCATATAAGTTAAATGAGCAGGGTGACAATACAGCCTTGAGATACTCCTTTCCCAGTTTGGAACCAGTCCATTGTTCCATGTCCAGTTCTAACTGTTCTTCTTGACCTGTATACAAGTTTTGCAGGAGGCAGGTAAGGTGGTCTGGTATTCCCATCTCTTTAAGAATTTTCCACAGCTTGTTGTGATCTACACAAAGGCTTTAGTATCATCAATGAAGCAGAAGTAAATGTTTTCCTGGAATTCTCTAGCTTTTTCTATCATCCAACAGATGTTAATAATTTGATCTCTGGTTCCTCTGCCTTTTCTAAATCCTGCTTGTACATCTGGAAGTTGTCAGTTAATATACTGCTAAAGCCTAGATTGAAGGATTTTGAGCATTACTTTCCTAGCTTGTGAGATGAGTGCAATTATGCAGTAGTTTGAATATTCTTTGACATTGCCCTTTTTTGGGATTGGAATGAAAACTGTCCTTTTCCAATCCTGTGGCCACTGCTGGGTTTTCCAAATTTGCTGGCATGTTGCATGCAGCACTTTAACAGCATCGTTTCAGTTCAGTTCAGTTCAGTTCAGTCACTCAGTCATGTCCGACTCTTTGTGACCCCATGGACTGCAGCACGCCAGGCCTCCCTGTCCAAGCATCATTGTTTAGGATTTGAAATACTGGAATTCCATTACCTCTGCCAGCTTTGTTCCTCCTGGTGCTACCTAATTAAGGCTCACTTGACTTCACACTCCACAATGTCTGGTTCTAGGTGAGTGATCACACCCTCGTGGTTATCTGGGTCATTAAGATCTTTTTTTGTTTAGCTCTTTTGTGTACTCTTGCCACCTATTCTTAGTGTCTTCTGCTTCTGTTAGACTCATATCCTTTCTGCCTGTTACTATGCCTATCTTTGCATGAAATGTTCCCTTGGTTTCTCTAATTTTATTGAAGACATCTCTGCTGCTGCTGCTGTTGCTGTTAAGTCACTTCAGTCGTGTCCGACTCTGTGCGACCCCATAGACGGCAGCTCACCAGACTCCCCCATCCCTGGGATTCTCCAGGCAAGAACACTGGAGTGGGTTGCCATTTCCTGCTCCAATGCATGAAAGTGAAAAGTGAAAGTGAAGTCGCTCAGTTGTGCCGACTCTTAGCAACCCCAAGGACTGCAGCCTACCAGGCTCCTCCGTCCATGGAATTTTCCAGGCAAGAGTACTGGAGTGGGGTGCCATTGCCTTCTCCAGAAGACATATCTAGTCTTTCCCATTCTATTGTGTTCCTCTATTTCTTTGCATTGCTCACTGAGTAAGTCTTTCTTATTTCTCCTTGCTATTCTTTGGAACTCTGCATTCACATGGGTATAACTTTCCTTTTCTCCTTTGCCTTTTCTCTTTTCTCAGCTGTTTGTAAGGCCTCCACAGACAACCATTCTACTGTTTAGCATTTCTTTTCTGGGTGGATGATTTTGATTACTACCTCCTATGCAATGCTACGAACCTCCATCCATAGTTCTTCAGGGACTTTGTCAATCAGATCTAATCCCTTGAATCTGTTTGTCACTTCCACTGTATAATCTTAAGGGATTTGATTTAGGTCATACCTGAATGGCCTAGTGGTTTTCCCTTTCTTCAATTTAAGTCTGAATTTTGCAAGAAGGAGTTCATGATCTGAGCCACAGTTAGCTTTGGGTTTTGTTCTTGCTGACTGTAAAGAGCTTCTCCATCTTTGGCTACAAACAATACAATCTGATTTCAGTATTGACCATCTGGTAATGTCCATTTGTAGAGTTGGCTCTTGTGTTGTTGGAAGAGGGTGTTTGCTATGACCAGTGTGTTTTCTTGGCATTACTCTGTTAACCTTTGTCCTGCTTCATTTTGTACTCCAAGTCCAACTTGCCTGTTATTACAGGTACCTCTTGACTTCCTATTTTGCATTCCAGTCCCATATGATGAAAAGGATATCTTTTTTGGTGTTAGTTCTATAAGGTCTTGTAGGTCTTCATAGAACTCTTCAACTTCAGTTTCTTTGGCATTAGTGGTTGGGGCATAGACTTGGGTTCCTCTGATATTGAATGGTTTGCCTTGGAAACGAACCAAGATCATTCTGTTATTTTTGAGATTGTACCCAAATACTGCATTTCAGACTCTTTTGTTGACTATGAGGGCTATTCCATTTCTTGTAAAGGATTCTTGCCCACAGTAGCAGATACAATGGTCATCTGAGTTAAATTCACCCATTCTTGTCCATTTTAGTTCACTGATTCCTAGGATGTTGATGTTCACTCTTGCCACTCCTATTTGACTACCTCCAACTTACCTTGATTCACGGACCTAATATTCCAGGTTCCTATGCAGTATAGTTTTTTACAGCATCAGACTTCACTTTCACCACCAGACACATCCACAGCTTGGTGTTGTTTCCACTTTAGCTCAACTTCTTCATTCCTTCTGGAGCTATTTCTCTGCTCTTCTCCTATAACATATTAGACACCTACCAACGTGGGGTGAGGGGTTCATCTTTTAATGCCATATCTGTCACCACAGCAGGGTTGGTCATTGGATCAAGTAGGATTCTGCTTGATCCAATGACCACATGTGACTTAAATTGATCATTATACACAAAGGCCCCACCTCCAATTTTTTTCCCCCTGAAGTTTACACACCTAAGGGGTGGCCCTGGCACTAGAGAGATGGTAGGGAGAAAATCAGACACAATTCTTGCTCCCATGGCAATCCTAATCATAAACACTAACCAAATGAGGACCAGAAAGAATAAAAGATTTGTGAGCCCAGGTGGTGCTAATGGTAAAGAACCTCCCTGCCATTGCAGGAGACATAGAGATGTGGGTGTGATCCCTGGGTCAGGGGAATCTCTTGGAGCAGGGCAAGTATTCTTGCCTGGAGAATCCCATGTACAGAGGAGCCTGGGAGGCTACAGTCCGTAGGGTTCCAAAGAGTCTGACATGACTGAAGCAACTTAGCATACATGCATGAGACTCAGAATGGTTTGTTGTATGAGGTAGGTATTACTACCAGATTCACTTTACAAATGAGGCGACTGAGGCACAAAGATGTTGGAGTCCTGCTCAAGGGCATGCTCTAGTAGAGCAAGAAGCAGATGGAGGAACTTACTCGCCTGGGGGCCTGTGAGGTGTAGGACTTCCCCCATCTACTCAGGCTGAAGGAGGAATATTCTGGCCTGAACACAAGGGGGTGGTAGTTATGAAGACAATTGTAGTAGCAAGAGAAAAACTAGCATAAACTCGTTTAAGCTGAAATAAATGGGAACTAATTGGCTCCTAGGAGGTCCAGGAGTGTTTATCTTCAGGCATGGCTGGATCCATACGCTCAGATGATATCACAAGATTCATTCTTTCCCTTCTCTTCACTATTCCTTTTTTTTTTTTTAATTAAAATTGAGGTATAACTTACACATAGTAAAGTGTACAGACCTCAAGTGTACACATCATTAAATTTCTGCATACAAAATTACCACCCAAATCAAGATGTAGAATTTCCAGCACCCTATGAAGTTCTCTTTTGCACCACTGTGATCAATAACACCTTAAGAGTAACTTCAGTGCCAGACTTCTATCACCCCAGTCTAATCTTTCCTATCTTGCTTTTGTATAAATCAAATCTTACAGCGGGTGTTCTTGAGTGGCTCACTTTACCCCATCAGGATTATAACTGCTGAATTTGTGCTTCTTGTATATGATAGAGCTTGTTCTTTTTCATCACTCTGCAGTATTTTATTATATGAATATATCACAAATTATTGTTGATAAACATATAGATTGTTTCCAGTTTTGGCCACTATGAATAAAGCTGTTATGAACATTTTTGTATACATCTTTTGTCAAATAAAAATACTCAATTCTGTTGGGTGTATATACTCAGAAGGAGAGTTTCCAGAAAATAGAGTATATGTATGTTTAGTTTTAATAGACCCTTCAGAATAGGTTTCTGAAGCAGTTATCTCAATTTATACCCCCACGAGCATTTTTTAATTGGATTATGCATCTTTTGCTTACTAATTTGTAGGAATTCTTCATATATTCTGAATATTGTAATTCTTTTTCTGATATACGGGTTTCAAATATTTGTCCCAGTCTTTGGCTTGCTTTTTTTCTCTCTTAATAGTGTCTTTATATGAATAGAGGTTCTTAATTTTAATAAAGTCAGATTTAACATTCATTTTGATGTTTAATTTTATTTGGGGATGTGTGTGTATAGCCTGTTGAAGAATATTTCGCCTCTCTCGAAGGCTTGAATATATTCTCCTTTGTTTTTCTATAGAAATTTAATTGTTTCAGCTTTCATATTTAGACCTATGATACTTCATGCATTAATTTATTGTGAATGGCATAAGGTGGAGATCAAGGTTCATTTTTTTCCATATGATATCCAATTAACCCAGCACCGTTTATTAAAAAGTACATCCTTTACCCCTCAGTGCATCATAGGAAAGCATTTGTTGTAAATGGGGTGATTGTATATATGTTTCTACTATACTTCATGCTTCACTAGCCACTAATGTTGTCACTCCATGTGGTATCAAAATAGTCAAGTGTGGCCCCAGTCTTACCTTAATCAATTTAGCAGCACCAGGTGAAAAGAATGCCTCTTCCTCGATCAATAATCTCAGCATCACATTTGAGTTTCCATACTAATCCTTGGACAGATCAGTACAGTCAACATTGATTGACCAGCATTTGGTCATATGCCCACCGCTAAAGGTGGGGTGGAGGGTATGGAGAGGTGCCTATCCACAGCTCTCAACTGGGGTAGGAGATGTGGTTCCTCTAAGGACACTTGGGGTTCTACTATGAAAAAAAAAAAGAAAAAGAAAATGGATGCTAAGGTCAGCAAAACAAGGACAGCTTGGAAAGGCTCTGTGGCCTTTGGAAGGCCCTTCGATCTTTTAAGTTGTCATTGTCCTGATCTGACTTATTCATGGGGCTCTCCCAGGTATCGGACACTCTGTGAAGCTCTACAGGTGGTACAGAGATGCTTGAAGATTTCCTCCACACCCCACCTCTGATGATAGGTAAGACTAAGGAAGCTTAAAGAAGGATCCAGCATTACTGGGTCTCTTGGGTTATCCAGGGAAACCTTGGGCAGGGCCAGGCACTGTGAGGCTGCCAAGCAAAGGCAGGTCTTGAGAGCTGCACATCATGCTTCATTTCACCAGCTGTGATTTCCAATGAGACACCGCTCCACTGGGGACTAATGACACGGGGAGAGCCGAGCAGGGAGGCTGTGATTTCCAATATGCACTGGCCAGTCATTACGAGCAGGAAATGGATTTTTGCTGGGTAATCAAAGTCAAATCTCCCCCTTTCCCCAGCCTTAAGTGCCCCCACCACCAGCCCCCATCACACACAAGGTGCCCTGGCTGCTCGTTGCTCTCTGAGTCATCAGCAAACCAAAGCCGAGCCATGGTCCCTGCCATGCCGCCTCCCAGGGAGACCAGATGGCATCCTCTCCTGGGATACCTGGATTCACATGGGGGAAGGAGGTGCAGGGAGAAGGACAGAGGAATAGGAGGGGTGAGGTCATAGGAGGGAGGTCTTCACCTGGCAAGAAGTGCAGGAGAAATAAAGCAACAATGTCAGAGGTTTAATCAACCTTTGAAGACTTCACAGTGTTTGGACAGAAGTGTGTGAATAATATTCATTTGGATTGGCACCTGTGCACACCGCTGAAAGGAAAATAGCATTTTGTCGCCCTTGTGATGAGGCGCAAGCAGTCTGTGGAGACAGGCTGTGCATCTCCTGGAAGCTGGGAAGATGGGTTGTTTTCCCCTTTGTTTCTGTCTCACTGTGACCCTGTGACTCCTTGAAAATCCAGTGGCTCAGAGTCAATGCCTGACATTCCGTTTTCTGCTTCTAAAGACAGAGGAGGAACAAGAAAGTCCCTGGCAAGGGCGTGCAGCTGGGATGTCAGTGGCCAGGTTCTGGCCATTCAACCCCATTGCTGGCTCACTAAGTGGCCCTGTAATCCAGTGGAATTAGAACTCTGCTCAGATGCCCTGCATGCAATGTGCAGGCGACACGTCTGCCCCTCCGTACTTCTGGTTTGCGTGAGGGTCACAGTGGCAGAGGTGACCCTTGAGTCCAGAGGGTTATGTGATGGTGGCCGTTCTCCTTCTCCTGAAAGGAGCCTGGGGGCATTCCATTGCCTGTAAACTGCAAGATGGTCAGATCGCGTGTCATCAAGGGACTGAGCCTTTCACGAGCCCTCCTCTCTTCCTTCTCAGTGTGAGGGCAGCTCTATCCCTTCACATCCTCGTTTCTCTCACCCAGGACCATCCAGTCTCAAAGGCAAAGATTCTGCACACCAACCAAGATCACTGAAAGCTGGGACTTCTCATCCGCTGGGCTCCTAGTCCTATTCCCCAGGCACAATGGACTCTGGCAAGCAAGGCTGTGCCAGTGCTTCCCCAGACACCCTGAATCCTGTCCCCAAGGACACCCCAACTTCTGTAGATGAGAGCCTTCCTTTCCACGCCTTAGAGACTCCTCCCTGCCACGGCCTTGGCAAGAGGTGGTGGCGATGAGAACGCCCAGGCGCTTCCACCCTCAGCCCTTGCCTGCCACCCCCTCAGGTTCTCTTGGGCCCTTGAATCTCCTCCCGCACTCAGCAGCACTCTCTCCCCCCTGGTATCTTTCAGGCCCCTCTGTCCTACTGAGTACCTTCTGTGCCCCTCTCCCTCCCTCCCTCCCCCACCCCACTCCCTCATCTTCCTTTCTCCTTCCTGCTTTTTCTCCCCTGCCCATGCCCCCCTCATCTGATCCCTCATTCTCCTTTCTTCCTTCCAACTCTCCTCTTATTCATCTTCCAAGACAGCTCTCCCCAAGGAGCAGGCACACTGCCTAGTGCCAGCCAGCTTCCCCCGCAATTCCGGCAAGTTGGTCTTCTGAACTATTGTCATGGAGTATTTCCTTCACACGGACCTGACATCACACACTCAGGAGGCCACACAGCTGGTGGGGACACAGCTCCCTCACTGCACAAAGGGGCCACCACACCAGCCACACAGGGTGTGCGCCACCAGCCCCTGCTTTCCTCGATACAGCAAAGTGGGGCTGCTGACATTTAGAGCACAGAGGCCCTGGTGTGCGTGTGCTAAGTCGCTTCAGTCATACAACTCTCTGTGGCCCTATGGACCGTAGCCTGCCAGGCTCCTCTGTCCATAGGATTCTCCAGGCAAGAATACTGGAGTGGGTTGTCATGCCCTCCTCCAGGGGATCTTCCTGAACCAGGGATCGAACCAAAGTCTCTTTACATCTCCCGAATTGGCAGGTGGGTTCTTTATCACCAGTGCCACCTAGGAATCCTAGAAGGGCCCTTAGAAATCTATTTTCTGGCTCTGGAATCCATTGTGATCCCAGTCAATACCAATAATAGAGTTTGTTTGCTATTCAAAATAATATAGCGTTAGATGTGAAAGTTGGACTATGAAGAAGGCTGAGCGCCGAAGAATTGATGCTTTTGAACTGTGGTGTTGGAGAAGACTCGAGAGTCCCTTGGACTGCAAGGAGATCCAACCAGTCCATTCTGAAGGAGATCAGCCCTGGGGTTTCTTTGGAAGGAATGATGCTAAAGCTGAAACTCCAGTACTTTGGCCATCTCATGCGAAGAGTTGACTCACTGGAAAAGACTCTGATGCTGGGAGGGATTGGGGGCAGGAGGAGAAGGGGACGACAGAGGATGAGATGGCTGGATGGCATCACTGACTCGATGGACGTGAGTCTGAGTGAACTCCAGGAGTTGGTGATGGACAGGCAGGCCTGGCATGCTGCGATTCGTGGGGTCGCAAAGAGTCGGACACGACTGAGCGACTGAACTGAACAATATCTAATATTATGTATTGTCTATATTACAGAACCATGTATCTAGTATAAATAATAGAGATGGTATCTACAATATGGCATATATTACAGTATTAGATAATATCTAATATTAGGTGTTAATGTCTATATGGGACTTCTCTGGTGGCTCAGACATTAAAGAATCTGCCTGCAATGTAGGAGACCTGGTTCGATTTGTGGGTCAGGAAGATCCCCTAGAGAAGCGAATAGCTATCCACTCTAGTAGTCTTGCCTGGAGAATTTCATGGACAGAGGAGCCTGGTGGGCTACAGTTCATGGGGTCTCAGAGAGTTGGACATGACCGAGCAACTAACACTTTCAATGTCTATCTAGAGAAAGAACAAAACTGGAAGAGCCACAAAAACGAAACAAAAAGAATGAGAGAGAAGAACTGCTCTAGGACGTACTGAAAATATTTTAACCCTATTATAATTAAAATAGGCCATTATTCTTGTTCAAAGGGAGAGACAGTTCAGTGGGAAAGAATAGAGCCCCGAAATAGGCCTAAATACAAAAAATCCACTTAGCCTCTGTTAGAGGGGGCATTTCAAACCAATGCAGGGAGAGATGGACTTGAAATTATTGGGGTTACCACTTAACACTGTACTGTCCAATATGGGCTAGAAGAGGAAATGGCAACCCACTCCAGAGTTCTGAGCTGGAAGATCCCATGGACAGAGGAGCCTGGTGAGTTATGGTCCATGGGGTCACAAAAAGCCAGACACAACTTAGTGACTGAATATGTCCAGTATGGTAGCCACTAGCCACATGTTGCTGTTGCACTGGAAATATGGCCAGTCCAAAATACGGAGGATTTTGAAGACTTCGTATGCAAAAAGAAATGTAAAACACCTAATTTATCATTTTTATTTCAGTTACATTTTGAAATTATATTTTAGATATGGTATTATAATTACTTCTACTTGTTTCTTTTTACTTATTTTAATGTGGCTAACAAAAAGTTTTAAATCATATGTGTGGTTTATATTATGCTTCTATTGGACATCACAAGTCTGACAATTTGTAAAAGGAAGATTGAATCTTCATCCCCAAAATATCAAATATAAAATCTAAATCAATAAATTTAATGAAAACAAAATGGAAAGAAAATATGTGTAATTAATTTTATTATTTTATTTTATTTTATGATCCTGGTGTTGGGAAGATCTTTGAAACCATTTCAAAACTCAAAAGCTATTTTTTGAAAAGATTGATAAATTTAATGTCATTAAAAAATAAAATTGCTTATACACAAAACCACATTTTGTTCCTGTATACAAAAGACAAGTTTAATAGGAAAACATTTGTAATTGATAACAGCAAAAAGTTCATGCAAGAAAGCTCTTAAAAAAGATGAATAAACCTGTAGAATTTGCAAAGCATATAAATAAGCTGTTTAAAGTTTAAAAAGTAATTAAAAGTCATCAATACATATATAAAAGAATTCAACTTCATAATTGAGGTATGAAAACAAAAATAAAACACTGTTTTTTTTAGCATGTTGACAAAACTTAGAAGATTATGAGGGTAGCAAGAAATGAGCCCTCTCACTGGTGGAAGTATAAATTTGGCACCTCTTTGAAAGTCAGCTCTGACTACAACTATCAAAATGTTAAATGCTTCTATCCTTGGATCCAGGAATTCTTCTTCTAAGAATTTAACCTACAAATCACTTGTATGAGAGGGCACAAGTAAGTCTATGTTCACTGCAATATTACAATAGCAAAAGTCAACCAACCACCAACCAATCTACATAAAACAACTTGAAGATCCATCAGTAGGGAAGAGGAAGTACATTTTGATACAGTCATGCCATGGACTACTACATAGCCATAAAAAGAATGAGGTAGGCTTATATATGTTGATATGGAAATATCTTCAATCTGTATTAGTACATGATCAAAGCAAATTGTAATTCTATGTGAAAGTTTCGAAAGATATAATTATATACAATGTGATCACATAAAACACTTCTGGAAGGATCTTTAATTCATTGAAGGTTGCTATTTCTCAATGAGTGGGAAGTATTCAAAAATAAGAAAGGAAATTGTTTCATTTCTGTTTTTATCCCTTTGTGTTATTTGAACACTTTTTGAAAATACCATGTTCACCCACTACTTATAATTTCTAAAATAAAGATTTAAAAATTGTCTGGTCTAACCTATCATTTCAAAGAAGAAAATCAAGATCCAAGAGAGGAAATGTTTTTGTTATTAACAAATTACTCTAGAATTTAGCAACTTATAATATTATTTTCTGCTGCTTATAATTTTGCTGGTTAGGAGTCTGGGAAGGACTTGAGAGTGAGGCAAGTCCACTCTCCTTGGCCTTTGCAGTGAGATGTGGGCTGGGCTAGCAGGCATCTGAAGACTCCACTAGGCTGGATGGATGAGAGGACTCATTCTCATGGCCAGCATTCAGGGCTAACTGTCAGGAACTCGGCAGCACAGTGGCTGAAACAGCCCTCCAGCGCAGCAGCCTCAGGGTAACTGAGTTTCCTACATAGTTGCTAGCTTCCCCAAAAGTGAATATTCCAAGAAAATCAAGCAGAAGCTGTGTGACCTTTTCTGACCCAGTCTTAAGCTTCACATAGCATCAGGGCCACCATTCTGTATTGGTCCGTTGTTTAGTTGCTAAGTCATGTTAGACTCTTTGCGACCCCATGGACTGTAGCCCACGAGGCTCCTCTGTCCATGGGATTTCCCAGGTAAGAATACTGGAGTGGGTTGCCATTTCTTTCTCTAGAGGATTTTCCCGACCCAGGGATTGAACCCACATCTCCCACATTGGCAGGTGGATTCTTTACCACTGCGCCACCAGGGAAGCCCTTCTGTCTTGGTCTAAGCAGTTGCAAACCCACCTATTCAAGAGGAGACAACATAAAGCCTCCCCACGCCCTGACTACCATCATCACCTTCATTGGAAGGGGTGTTAAAAGACCTTTGTGGCCGTGTTTTAAAACCATCATAGAAAGTAACTTGCCCAATACAATAATAAGAATGTGATTGAGGTCAGTGGAGACTAAAGGAGGATTCTCTGGCTCCATCACTGTTCTGAGCTCATTCTGAATGTGACTTCCTGACCTCCCATACCTGCTTCCCCACCAACTCTCATGCACCAAGGACTCCCACTGCACACGGCTGAGCTCACTTTTCCCCCTTTTGTACAAATGCCTAATTGTTCTCCAGAGGTGTCCTTGGGGGCGGACACAGGAGCAGCCAGTCATGCGAGAGCCTCCTAATGTCATCTATCTATCCAGTCCAAGTGAGTCTTGGCCAAGGCCACTGGGGCCTCCTCTGCTGGCTCACGGTGATAGCTTAATTACTGAACCAATTCCTGTCTTGCCATCCCCCACTCACTCTTTCCCCCTCCTCTCCTGATCTCCACTCACCCCTCTTCTCCTTCTTCTTCAAAAGCTTTGGCAGAAATTGTCAGGGAGTTGATCAGATTTATTCAATTTAGACTTAACAGACCTGGGACTCCTATTTCTCCTTCAGGTTCATAAGGTTTTTGATTCCATTTACAGGTTTATTCATTTATCAGATATTCGTTTCAATTCACTTTAAACACCAGGCTCGGGGAGATGAGTTCAAGGGAGCTGCTCATCATTTACTGCACTGGCTCCTTTGAGAGCTGCTGGGCTGGCCCCATTTTCAAGCCAGCTGTGGTATCAGGTGGGAGTGCTTTAAAGGGACAGGAGACCCCGAGTATCCTTTGCTGGGGAAAGCTGAGATTCTAGGATACGCCCCTTTCCCAGGTGGCTTGAGGCACTCTGGGGTGGATACCCTAGGGATGCGTTTCCATTTTCTGACTTAGAGAATGCCTCATTTCTAGACTGGGAGCTTCCTCCTAGTCTCATTTTCTTGGAGCTAAAGGTGAAGTTCCCGAGAGAGTGTTCTCATGTTATCCCAGGAGGAGGAGGGCGTGGCAACCCACTCCCACTCCAGTACTCTTGCCTGGAGAAACCCATGGACAGTGGAGCCTGGCTGTCTACAGTCCATGGGGTTGCACAGAATGGAATGCAGCCTAAGCAACTTAGCACTCATGCATGCAAAGAACTCACTCCTTCAGCCACTAGCTGCCTGCCCTCCATCATTATGCACCTTCCTGCATCTCTGTGAAAGAATGCGGCCCTGGGCCCTTCGAGGGAGCAAACACGCCTCCAAGGGATGGGGCAGAAAGTTTCGAGCAGCCTGAGGGTCCTCCTTTATGCTTCATCCACCACCCTACTGTCTGCTACCCCAGACCCGGAAGCCCTCTCACTACCAGGAAAGCCCTTCACACATCTCATCCACACTCTCCTGCTGGGATGTAAGCCCATTTCAGTCTCCATTTGCCATTTGTCCATCATTCTCTGAAAGGAAGAAAGGAAGGAAAAAAAAAAAAATCACCTTTTAGTTATTTAAAAGGCATTATTAAGCCTCTTTGAGTTCTGTTACTCCCCTTCATTCTCCCAGCAAAGAACCTCCAGATCCCTGCATCTCTCACGTGGACGCGTCTTCCTGCTCCCTGTCCCATCTCCTACTATGAAAAGCCCACCTCTGGGATGTGGTCTGGGCCCAACCAGCCACCTGCTCCCATCTGGGCCCTGGTTCTTGGTGAGTAAGGAAAGACCATGGCACTCCAGGACCCTGGGCCCTAGAGATGGGGGCACAGGAAAGAAGGGCCATCCGGGGGCAGTGGCCACACAACGCGGCTGAGGCCGTGAAAGCTTTGTGCAACAGTGGGGTAATCTGCCAGCCACTGTTTCTAACATCTCCTGCTTAAATACCAGGCATTGTCCCCCTTGGTTTGCTCTCCAGGACCACTCTCGTAGCCGGCCACTCCTCAGCCTAAGTCAGGCAGCCTTCCAAAGTCTTGGTGAGCCCCTGACATACTTCAAAAAAAAAAATTCCTTTTTTGTTTACTCCACCCAGAGCCAGTTCCTCCTGCTTGCTACCAAGAACTTGCCCCTTGCTCCAGAAGGACAGGAGACGGGGCCGTTCTGTCACTAGGGCCTGAG
The DNA here is from genome assembly GCA_006410635.1 of Cephalophus harveyi. NCBI lineage: Eukaryota > Metazoa > Chordata > Mammalia > Artiodactyla > Bovidae > Cephalophus > Cephalophus harveyi. Next base: position 271,384 of record SJYT01064044.1, read on the forward strand.
CAAGCAGGTGACAGGGCGGCTCCGGAGCTTCTGGGCCTGGCCCGGAGCAGCTCTCCTGAGAGCTGGGCTGCCCCCGGGCACAGGTCGGCGCGCCTGGGCACCAGAGGCCAGGGCCCCTCTCAGCAACCTGGGAAGCGCCGTTTGCATTCCTGTGGCTGCTCCAGCTGCTTGCGGGCTGACACTGTGGCCTCATCGGAGAGGGGCCTGGGACCTAAAGAGCCTCGGAGTTTTGACAAGATGACACGTACAATGAGAAAGCAGCTCCTTGGCTCCCCCTCCGACCTTGAACCTGCTTCACATGTCTCCCAAACACACACACACACACGCACGTGCATACACACACAGACGTCTCTCCTCAGAGCAGAGACAGGCAAGAGCCCAAGCTCAAGTAACACCAATCTTCCACTACCACCTCGTCTGGCCTCTGGCAGGCCCTTTAACCTCTTTAAGCTTCAGGCTTCCCAGCTAGAAGGCAGAGGAGGGGTCTTCTTCCCTCTTCTCAGTCTGCAAGGAAAGGCTGGGCTGGAGGAAGACGTTCTTGAGTGCTACGTAAGGCAGATACCACTCTCGGCCGCTGCCTCGCCCACCCCAGGGCTCTGCTGGAGAAAAGGACAGGCCTTGGAGAGGCCGCCCGTGAATGCATATGACCACTCCAGCTTGCTGACCTGCGGAAACAGGGAAGACAGCTTTTTCCTTCTTGTCCCTGAAGCAATATATTTGTGAGCTCAGAAAGATGTGGAAAGTGGCCTTTTCTCCGTCGAGACCACTTATTCCAGAGAGGCCAAGAAAAGAAAAAAGGAAGGGGAGATGTGACACAGGAAGAGCTCTCTGGAAAGCAACATTTAAGAAGACAGAATAGGAGGGCACATCCGACTGGAATCAGAATGTACTTTCTAGATCTGCCTCTAGCTGACTTCATGACCGGAAGCAAGCCAGTGAACCGCGCTGGCCCTCAGTTTAGACATCTGCAAAATGGACATAGTCATTTGCCATCTGCCAACGGGGGATGTACTTTGAAGGCTGCCTTCTGATGTCTCTGCAAAACCCCCCTCACTCCCCATACTGCCCATCAAAGCAACTTGCACCTTGTGGACAATCAACATGTAAGCATGTATTTATCTAGATCATCCTAAAATGATTTGGAGTGCCTCATGTTTCAGTAAATGTGTACAATGAATGCACCGATTAATGGGCTAATGCATGTGAAAGTGCTGTAGGAAAAATATTTAAAAAAAAAAAAGGCTTTTGTCATCAGAACAGTGATGGAGGAAGGCCAAGTGGCACTTTCCAGAAGCACAAGCCCTCCTAGGAACTCTCCTGAGGGGCAAATTCTCTCTTAAGACCAGGTGATGAGTCAACTGACCTATGAAGGTGACAGCCATTCAGCATTACTTTAAAAAGGGGGTTCCAATATCCAAGGTTTTAAAAAGCAGCCCTGAGGCTCCTAGCGATATGCCACTGGTGTTTATAGGGCATTCAGCCTCCAGACCCAAGCTTCTTCATGCCATATTATGAAAGGAGACGGATTTTTCTAGGTACCTTCCTGCATCCACTTCAGAGGGTCCTGCCACTCCCAAACATTCTTCGGGGTCACTGCCCATCACCTAGACTTCTCAGTTCCCTGTGCGAGACAAGCCCACTCTGGTCTCCCACCAAAATCCCAAAGCCACAGCTGGGGAGGGTCTGCTCTGAGAGACTTTGAGTCCCGACTCCAGGGATACAGGGCTGGGGTCTGGGGGCACCAGCGGGAGAGGGTTGGGGAGCTGCAGGCAAGGCCCACAGTGAGGGTCAGCTCCTCAGAGCTGGTGTGGTACACAGCAAGGTCAGGCAGACACTGAACCTCAGCAGGGCATAGCAAATGACTTTATAGTCATTGTTCCTTAAATTGGACACCCCCTTGGAGCTCACACAATATGAGATGAAACAGCCTGCGGGAGGCTGCTGAGAAATGGAACAGCGGTGGGGGTTGGGGGGGGTTATTTCCCCCCTAAGGGAAATGCTGCAGACATCACAACTTTCTTCTCCTCTCCCACCTCCGCTGCTGTCAGCTCAACTCCAGACATTTTTATCTGGACGGGTTCACAGTGTCTCTAGGATTGAAATGGACTACTTCCCCAGACACCTGCCCGCATAACTGATGGGGTGAAACCAGCATTGGCGGAAGAAAGGAGGGGTTAATTACAGAGAAAGGGAAGGTTGTTGCTGCCTGAAACTGTGTCTGCAGCTGTATCTACCTGGGTGTATATCTCTGCTCATCCAAACCAGTGATCACGTGTGTGCATTAATGCTGTATATATGAGTTTGCATATGTGTGTTACACATGCACGCAGATGTGTATGGATACAAATTGTGGGATGCGATGTGTGTGTGTGAGACAGAGAAAGAGAGAGAGACAGAGAGGAGATGGAGCATCTCTCCTGGTACAGTCTGGGTTCTGCCCACAGCTCTGAGCCCTGCTGTTGCGGTTCACCCAGAGTCCAATCATTACCATCAGCTGGAGACATCATTTGGTGTCATTTGGCTTTGTAGCACTCCTGTACCAGTGACGAAACCCAGGAGGTAAAGTTCTTTTGGAAAAGAACAAAGATAAGAGAGAAAACAGAAAGTGCAGGAAGCAGAGGGAAGAGGTGGCAGGCTTCTTACGAAGAAGCAGAAATGGCATATGTGGGGGCAATGGGCGGCAAGCAAACTGAGGCAGGCAAACTGAGACCCGAGCGGATGGGCTGAATTCAGAACAAGATAGGCCTTCATCTCCCTCAATAAAGGAGGATTTGCACCGTCTTTTGAGCCATTTGAAATCCCTTTCACCTTTTTATTTTACATTTCACTAAACAGTGAACCTTTTGAAAAAGTTCTCCAGAATTTAGGACCAAGGTTGCTGGAGGCATTCTCTCAGAAGAGAGTTCTGGATCTGAATCCAATTGATTCCACATTTAACTTTGTTTCAGACCTGCCTCTGTGCATGGGGTTTGGAGGAGCTGAGGGTGAGGAATATAAGGGACTCCGCCCTCTCTCGGCATGGGCTTCCCTGGTGGCTCAGACAGTCAAGAATCAAGCAGGAGACCCAGGAAGCTGCCCTGGAGAAGGGAATGGCTACCCACTCCAGTACTCTTGCCTGGAGAATTCCATGGACAGAGGAGCCTGGTGGGCTACAGTCCATGGGGTCGCAAAGAGTTGGACACGACTGAGTGACTAACACTTTTACCCTCTCTGCTGCTGCTGAGTCACGTCAGTCGTGTCCGACTCTGTGCGACCCCAGACTGTAGCCCACCAGGCTTCCCCGTCCCTGGGATTCTCCAGGCAAGAACACTGGAGTGGGTTGCCATTTCCTTCTCCAGTGCATGAAAGTGAAAAGTGAGAGTGAAGTCACTCAGTTATGTCCAACTCCTAGCGACCCTTTCTAGGTAGACCTCAAACTGAGAAGGTGTGCCAGTCTCCCCTGGTGAGTTCTGGGTTTCAGGTCACTAGATTCCCTCCCAACCCTACTACCCTCTGTATCCATTTAGAGCAAGGAAGAAATGGGTGGATCCGGAGGTTGGATGGAGGACAGACAGACAGGGATTGGTATCAGTCAAAGCCCACCCACCAGATACAGAGACCACTGTGCTCTCTGATGGATCCAGGGCTAGAAATCATGTCTACATTGCTCTGACTCCAGAAATCTCTCCCGCCTTTGTAAATTCCCAGCAACGGAGCCTTCATAACTGCCTCATTAACTCAGCCTTGGCTGCTAGGAATTCTTAAGTCTTATTCAATTAGCTAGCATTAGTAAAGACTCTAAGTAAGATCAGCTCTTTACCTTAGTAATACCTAACATCCATAGAACACTGGTATAAAACATGGGGTCGTTTATAACATTTGCTGCACACTGGAGTCTATTCTCAATTTCCTGTTTGCTTTCATTGAAAACAACATGGAATACAGTCCTGCATTAGAAGGAGGAAAATTCATTGAAAATAAAGCAGCAGGGATTAAATCAGCGTTGACTAGGAAGAGCTGTTGTGCATAAACTGTGGCTTGCATATAATTGACGCCCTATAAATACTGGATAGATGAATGAATAAATGTCACCCGGAAGAGGTAATCAAGAAAACACACACACACACCCCATTTAAATGCCATGGTGCTGCCTTAGTCCACCTACATCAGAACAAACAAAGCTCTTGATAAATACATGATGGATTCCCTGCCTCAAAGCCAGACCGATAAAACCAGAATCTAGGTGATGGGGCAGGACTCATAAACGTATTTTCTAACTAGCATCGCAGAAGCGTCTGATGAGCCACCAGGTTTGGGAATCACTGGCTTGGGTGTCTTAGGTACCATGTGAGACCAGCATAGGCGCACTGAGACCTTCAGACGGCCCTGACGTTGCAGCCAAAGCACCGGACCCAGAGGCAGGTGACCTTGGCTCATAGGTGGCGGTCAACTGTGTGTTCACGGGTGAGGACACACAGACAGTTCTTCCTGAAGGTGAGTATCGTCTCTACAGAGACTGATAACAGGACAGCAAGGCTCCTTCCAGCACAAAACTCCACATTTTCATAACAAATTAGTGGGACAAACTAAGATAAGTTCAAGGGCACATGGAGATGACCTTGAGGCGATAGAGAAATTCTCCTGGCCTCTTAGCCTCCCCTGCCTACAAGAGGAAGGGGGTTGAGAGGCAGCAGGTGCCTGGTTGCAGGTCTGCTCAGCCGCATCACTGACACAGCCTCCGGGAAGAAAGCAGGAGGACCAAAACCCAGATCTCAGGCGGCCCAACCCTCTGACAGTCACCTCGGTCTCCCGGAAATGGCGCCAAGGGGATGCTCTAAATCACGTGCGGATTATAGTCGTTATGTTTGCCTTTTTCCGCAGTAGATCCGATGATTTAAATTAGGTCTCGATTCTTGTTTAAATTATAGTTTACTGTTCTGCACCCCGCTCAGAAGTGAATTACCTTAAGCAGCGGTATTAATAACATGGTTATAATTAAGCCTCATTACTGCAGGCAGTTTGCTGAAACAAATTGCTTCTTCATTATTATTATAGCACCTTTGGTAAAAAGACATTTCCCCAGAATGCGACCTTGATGCTTTATATAGTAAAAGTCGAGATATGATAGAGATGTAAGGATGAATTAGCATCCTTTCCTTCTCTATTCGGCTCATTAGAAGGAAAGGAACGCAAGTCAAATCCAAACAGCCTTGATGGCAATTTTAATCTGTATGAAATGGATAATGAATAGTTTTGAACTTTCTGCGACATTTTTGTAATAGTGTTTTATTTATATGATGCTACTACTAAAATGAATAAATAAATAAAGAAATACAAGCCAAGGAGTAGAGACAAGTATAGCCAGGAAGGTCTCACCAGACAGCCAATGGCATTGAACTTGAGCTTGTTATCATCAATTGGTTTGAGAGTTTCTGGCCCTGAGCCTGTTACACTGTGGGAGAAAAAAAAGGGAAGGCTGGTCTGTCTATTTATTCTAATTCTGCTGCCTTACGCTGGCCTCGAGGCCTGGGAAAGAAAGGAGCCTGGAAGGAATGACCTAGAAACTCAGCAAACCACGTTTGAAAGGCAGGCAAACTTCAGAGAATGTGTGGCGCCTTAGGAAAGCTGTAATGCCCACTGGGGCTCTGAGAGCTTTAGCACCACACGGCCCCTTCGGGGTCCCCCACGCTCCCCACCCAAGTGGTGCTGAGAAGCAAAGCAGATCTTTGAGAACTAAGGGACTCAGCAGGGTCATTTCCTGTTTCGCTTATTAATTACTCTTTCTGGTGATAATTAAGACTCTGAAAACTAATTTTGTTTGGTGATTTACTCTTTTTTTTTCTAATTAGATGCGGTGATTAACAACCCTCTGACAGTCACCTCGGTCTCCCGGAAATGGCGCCAAGGGGATGCTCTAAATCACGTGCGGATTATAGTCGTTATGTTTGCCTTTTTCCGCAGTAGATCCGATGATTTAAATTAGGTCTCGATTCTTGTTTAAATTATAGTTTACTGTTCTGCACCCCGCTCAGAAGTGAATTACCTTAAGCAGCGGTATTAATAACATGGTTATAATTAAGCCTCATTACTGCAGGCAGTTTGCTGAAACAAATTGCTTCTTCATTATTATTATAGCACCTTTGGTAAAAAGACATTTCCCCAGAATGCGACCTTGATGCTTTATATAGTAAAAGTCGAGATATGATAGAGATGTAAGGATGAATTAGCATCCTTTCCTTCTCTATTCGGCTCATTAGAAGGAAAGGAACGCAAGTCAAATCCAAACAGCCTTGATGGCAATTTTAATCTGTATGAAATGGATAATGAATAGTTTTGAACTTTCTGCGACATTTTTGTAATAGTGTTTTATTTATATGATGCTACTACTAAAATGAATAAATAAATAAAGAAATACAAGCCAAGGAGTAGAGACAAGTATAGCCAGGAAGGTCTCACCAGACAGCCAATGGCATTGAACTTGAGCTTGTTATCATCAATTGGTTTGAGAGTTTCTGGCCCTGAGCCTGTTACACTGTGGGAGAAAAAAAAGGGAAGGCTGGTCTGTCTATTTATTCTAATTCTGCTGCCTTACGCTGGCCTCGAGGCCTGGGAAAGAAAGGAGCCTGGAAGGAATGACCTAGAAACTCAGCAAACCACGTTTGAAAGGCAGGCAAACTTCAGAGAATGTGTGGCGCCTTAGGAAAGCTGTAATGCCCACTGGGGCTCTGAGAGCTTTAGCACCACACGGCCCCTTCGGGGTCCCCCACGCTCCCCACCCAAGTGGTGCTGAGAAGCAAAGCAGATCTTTGAGAACTAAGGGACTCAGCAGGGTCATTTCCTGTTTCGCTTATTAATTACTCTTTCTGGTGATAATTAAGACTCTGAAAACTAATTTTGTTTGGTGATTTACTCTTTTTTTTTCTAATTAGATGCGGTGATTAGAAAGCGCTTTGTATCGCATTAGTGCTTTCTTAGAAAGAGGCAAACAGAGGCTCACGTGCGCGCTCAGGCATCCCCACACACGACGAGCAGTCCCCTCCGGAGGGGACAGACACTGCCACCAAGACAGGCCAAGCCCCCACCCCGCCCATCCCACCTCCCGAGGACAAGGGGAGCCGCTGGCTGCCTACCTGCTTTCTCTGCTGGCCGAGATCCTGACAGGATCTGATCCTTCTCTCCCGACTTTATCTCCAGCTGGAGCCTCTCTAGTCCCTGTAGCCAGCAGTGCCATTAAGACACTCTTTATTGGCATACCATGTTTCTGTCACACAGACTGCCCCCCAAAGAATGTCTGGCATAATCAGTAGAATAAATCCTCCCTCTCTCCCACTCTCTCTCCCTCATGTGCACACACACACACAGTCACACGCACACACAGTCACACAGGCACACACACTCACACGCACACTCATATGTACACACACTCACACGCACACTCACACACACTCACACACACTCACACAGGCACACACACACTCACATGCACACTCATATGCGCGCACACTCACATGCACACTCATATGTGGGCACACTCACATGCACACTCACACACACACTCACACGCACATCCATCAGATACCCAAACAGTGAGAGCAGCCTTCATAAACAAAATGCATATCCACAGCCCTGGGACCAGCCTCTAGGTGACAAAGGTTTCCTAAGGAGCAGGCAGAGCTAAATGGACACTGTCCCACCAGAGACTGTAAAATGTAATTGATGAGAACGTGGACTCTGGGGTTAGAGAGACCTGGGTCCAAACTCTAGCTCCCTGACTTGCTAGCTGTGTGGTCTCAGGCAAGTTACTTAAGCACTCTGAGTGTCCTCTTCTTACCCTTCCTAAGTCCCCATGATGCTGTGTGTGTAAATGGGAGAGTTACCTGAAGTGCTGAGCTAAGTGTCTGGCACACAGAAGTGCCCATTAAGTGGAAGCTATTACCATGCTTTTTACTCTTTCTCTAGGGACGCTTAGCTTGTGTTAAGTATGAGGCGATAACTCAGCCTTCAGGAGGCCTGGGGAAAGGTCAGCGGGACAGCCAGGGGACTCTCTTTATGACACAGAAAGCCCCCAAGAATAGCTGGACCCATTTGGAACAGGCCTCTAGGCCTCCCGCTCTCAGTGGCAGGCCTGCTGAGCTCAGCGTGGCACATGAATAATGTTCATGAAAGAAAAGAGACACCTAGCTCCTCACTGCTTCTCTAGCACCTTGCCCTTTCTGGGGCACATCTGTGTTTCATTACCGCTCACCTCCAACGAGGGCTTGCTGAGTCACCAAGCACTGGGGCCTTGCTCTAAGCCTGGCACTGAACTGGGCACAAGGATGCTACCAAACAACTTTTACATCATTCTTGACCTCCACCGGCTTACAGCCTCTTAAGTGTGGCTGTGTCTCCACTGAAGTTTAGAAGGAGTCAGCAATCCTCAACTGAGATCAGGGATGGCTTCACCTGGCACTTGGACCCTGGGCAGAATGTGGATGGGCAAAGAAGAGAAGACAAATGCAGGGAAGGTCGCAGCAGCCAAGGAGGATGGCACGACAGCACGGCCCGCTCGGAGTGGCAGAGTGTGGGGTGGCTGGGGCACCAGGTGTGTGGAGGGATGTAACAGGAGCCGAGATTTGAAAGGTATGTTGAGCCCAGTTCTTAGATGAGTTTAGAAGCAAATCAAAGAGTTTGAACTTATTTTGCAGGCTTTTGAGACTTCCTGAAGGGTCTGGGGAAGGTGACATGGCTCCGATGATGTTTTACAAGGTTACAGTGACAGCAGTAAGAGGCAGCGTGGAGGCAGGGAGGGCTGTGAAGGAGCTAGGGCAGGCCTCGTGCCACAGCACAAGCCCCCGAAGATAGGGCCTTGCTCTACGTTCCCCCAGGGAGGCCTCTCAGCTCAGCCTGTTTCCCAGGCTGATGCGCTAAGGACCCTGCCATCTGCCTGCCTTGCTATTTTCAGACTTAATGCTCAGGAGGAAGCCTGACACTTTCCATCCTGCCCTCCACTTCTGTTCTGTCTTATGTGGACCTGTCCCAGGCTCCTCATCCTCTCCTACCTGCCCACAGGCAACCCCTCAGGTGAAGGCATCCCCACACCCGGACATAGACTGATGGCTTTTGGGGTTCTAATGCCCTTCTGTGGCAGCTGGGCATTGGGCCCGTCCTCAGGGGGCCCTCCCATGCTCTCCCATCCTTCTTCCCTCCTTGCCGTAGCTCTGATCCCCGACACCTCCACTATCAGGGCATTTAGACTTTGCATCCGTGGTGGCATGCTCCTACAGCAGGGGCCTGGGTGGCATTTGAGGGAAAAAGCCATAAAGCCAAGCCCTGAACTTTCACAGCCCTTCAGCCTCGTCACTTCCATCCTCTGTAAGAATTGAGTCTCGCTGAAGGACTCCGTGTGTGCAATTAGATCAAAGGTTACTGCAGAGAAGAATCTCTGCCATTGTTAAGTAAGATACAGGCCAGCCAGGGCCCTTTGGTAACCTTTTCCTTGGGCATTTAATGCCTCATGATCCAAACTGTGTAGAAAGCTGGAAGATGCTCCTCAGAGATGGGGAAAAGTCTCTCGCAGGGAAGCACCAGGACCACCAACCTCCCTGACTGCCTGTCCCACCAGCCCCCAGGAGCACCGCCCACACCAGGGGAGAGGGAAGGAAGGGAGAAGGGGAACAGAGTGCTAATCTGGGGTGGTCATCTGACTTGCAGGAACCCCTGGACCTTCCTTTCTTATTTGTGGGGCAAAGGCCAAGCTGTGTGGTTGTGGGGAAGGGAGAAGAGGAGGTGGTGATGAACTGGACCATCTAGTTGGCTTCCTGTGAGCAGTTCTGCCCCACGGTGAGGACAGGGGGCGGGTAGAGTGATGATAGCAGGTAGAGAATGATAGCAACTGAAAACCCGGGCTTTCCCAACATAGCTCTAATTGCAAACAATGGTAGTGTTAAGCATATAGTGAGATGACATTTAATATGCACCTCATTGCATTTATGCATCAGAAAAAAGAGATCGTGTGTTATAATGAATTATACCACTCAACACACTCTTGGGGGTAGTATTTGTTTATGACTGTCTTCCTCCCTAGACTCTGAGCTAGTAAAAATCAGAAACTGTTATATTCATCTTTTATTCCCAGCATCCAGCGTGGTGCTGGTATACATGATAAGCTCCTAATTAATATTTATGGTATCAATAAATAAATCAAACAGGTTTATCTGTACCTTTTTTTTTTTTTTTAAGAAAAATGGTATAGATGAAGCTTTTTGCAGGGCAGGAATAGAGATACATATGTAGGGAGCAGACATGTGGACATGGGGTGGCAGAGGGGCTGGGATGAACTGGGAGATTGGGATTGATATATATGCACTGCCATGTGTAAAAGAGATAGATAGTGGGAACTTCCTGTGTAGCTCAGGGAGGTACGCTCAGTGGTGACCTAGAGAGATTGGATGGTAGTGGGGTGGAAGGGAGGAGATATACGTATACATATAGCTGATTCACTTCATTATACAGCAGAAACTAACACAGCATTGCAAAGCAACTATACCACAATAAAAAATACTAAATAAATAAATAGAAGGGCAAGGGAGAAGGAAAACAGACTAACATTTTTGTGCATCTATTCTGTACCAGGTGATAGCAAAGACATTTATTCATTCATGAATCTTACACTGGCTCTGTCAACTAGATAGCATCATCTTGTTACTCTCAGGAGGAAAATGAAGCTCCAAGACATTTAAGACATTTGCCCAAATCATATGTGTATTTGAACCAGTAGCAATAGGCTTCAAAATCTGGTTTTGCTTTGTCTGTCTCACATAGAAATTGCAATGAATGTTCTTCTGAGTATCAGTTCCCTCTTTTTCAGGAGAAATACTCCATAGTTTCTTTCATGAGACACTCTTCTGAATTCTCATTCTGTATACTGGAGAGGAATCTACTCAGCTCCCAGCTTTAGAGGTCTTGTGACTCAGGTGGATCCTTAGAACGTGGCAGATCCAGGCCCAGTGCTTTGCTGGGGATGCTCACCTCATCTAGCCAGATTCAACAAAACACAACTAATCCATAGCAACAGAATTATGGAGAGACGGGCTATTTGTTGATACCCCACTTTTCTGGTGCCTCAGATAGTAAAGAATCTGTCTATAATGCAGGGGTCCCGGGTTTGACCCCCAGGTCAGGAAGATCCCCTGGAGAAGGGAATGGCTACCCACTCCAGTATTTTTACCTGGAGATTTCCATGGACAGAGGAGCCTGGTGGGCTACAGTCCATGGAGCTGCAAAGAGTCAAACACAACAGAGTAGCTAACACACACACACGCACACACGCACGCACACACAGTTACCTTTCTCAGCTCCTTATTGGCCCATAGAACCAAAACTCAGGAGTTTCTTTTTCCCAGACTCCCTCACCAGGCTGATCTTTAAAAGTTCACCCATGAGAGTCATGTGTACAGGATGTAGAAGGTGAAGAGAAGAAGGAGCCATGTTTTTCTCCAGCTGCGTGGAGTTTTGCAGGCCTCCAGGCATCTCAGGTGGCACAGTGGTAGAGAACCTGCCTTCCAGTGCAGGACATGTAAGAGACACTGGTTCGATCCCTGGGTTGAGATGGTCCCCTAGAGTAGGAAATGGCAACCCATTCCAGTAGTCTGGAAAATCCCACGGACAGAAGAGCTTGGTGGTTACAGTCCAGGGAGTTGCAAAGAGCGACTGAGCATTCACACTCCCTTTATGAATCACTCATTTGTGTGCAAACAGACTTAAGACCAGGAGAGCAGCCTCTCTGAGGTCCTGCATTCCAGGTCTCCTTGACCTTTGTTCCCCAGCAGCTCCAATGGTTGTATCAACTTTATTTCCTATATTGAATGCATTGTTCTTCTATATGTCTAAAGGAGCTTCTGGTTTCCTGACCAAACTCTCACTGACACTTGCAGGGATGCTCCTTTTCTATCACGGGTCTGCAGGTGCAATGACCATTTGATCCTGGCCTTGTTGGTAGGTGTCCTGGGGAACATGAGAATGGAGTACAGATCTGAGAGATGAAGATGAAAGGAGACTTTGATGATATCATTTGAGCCCCTAGCTCCAGCTCTGCCTGAAGCCAGTGCTAGCCCAGGGCTTCTCAGTGTTTAGTCTAACAAGATTCCCTTTGCAGTCACTTAAACCCATTTCCTCTTGCATTTGACCAGCTAAAGATTCAGATTGAATCACCCCTCACCCTTCCAGCACCTTCTTCAGTCTTCCTCAGTAGATGCCTGCTCCAGCTTCAAGCTACCTCTTGAGTGCCTTCCTAGACCTGTGATTATTAAAATCTTCTCCAACTCCAAAGGCCCAAGCACAGTAATTCTTTATCTGGAACCCTGCAGGGGTTCTCAAAACCCACTTCCTCAGCCCCTTCTTTTCCTGGTTGAGATTTCATCCTTCTAAGTCAGTTTAGAACAAGAAGAGTTTATGCTTGTGTGTCAGGATTTCGAAGCGGTCCGATTTTCTTTCCCTCGCTGCTAGACTTTCACCCTTCCCCTTCCCCAACTCACTCCCTCTTCCTGCTCCTTCTACCCTTATGATTTGACCATTAGATATTCCTAGTCTGTGTGTGAACACGGGGCCTCTGGTCACCATTAAAACAGAATCCCTTGGGAGAGGCAACACAAGCTCTAGCGAGAGCGAGAACAGGAATTCTAGACTTCCGTGCTGAAAGTTTGTTGTTGTTGTTAATGTTTCTTTGTTTTGGGCTGCACTAGGTCTTTACTGTGGTGAACAGGCTTTTCTAGTCATGGAGGTTGGATTTGGGCAGTATTGGGGATCTCTGTTCCCCAGTCAGGGGTCAAACCCTTATCCCCTGCATTGGAGGGTGGATTCTTAACCACTGGACCGTCAGGGAAGTGCCCATGCTAAAGGCTTGACTCCCACCTCTATTTAGCTGTCTTGGGCTAATTTCTCAGAGTCTCAGCTTCTTCACAATAGGGGCTTCACAGGAGGCACAATGGGGGCTGAAGACCTCTCTAAACAGGGTCTTGTGAGGGTTGTCAGGCAATGCCTTTGCTCACTGTCACATGGATTTACTGTGTGCTAGATTGTAAATGCTTTCATGTGGTATGTCATTTCATTCTGGCCAATCCCTATGCTTGGGTGCTAGAATTGCCTGTGTATAACAAATAAGGAGATAACAGCTCCGAGAGGATTGCTACTTTACTAAATAGAAGGGAAGACAGTATTTGAACACTGACAGGCTGATACAAAGCCCACACTGCGCATGGTGCACTGGTCAAATATCAATATTTTATTAAAATATTTTTTGTTTTTTAGAAGGCAAAAAATAAGTGGTCTTTGGGAACCAGAGAAGGAGACTTAGCTGGGAGAGAAGGGCTAGGAAAATAAGCTATCTCAGTGCTACCTCCTAACCCCCTCTTAACCAGCCCAATGGGCTCGTACAGTCCTTTTTTGATTTCAACTAAGTGAAAATTTATTGAACAATTACTGCCCTACATTTTTGTGGGAGGCATACATGAAAGTGAAAGTCACTCAGTCGTGTCTGACTTGCTTTGACCCCATGGACTGTACAACCCATGGAATTCTTCAGGCCAAAATACTGGAGTGGGTAGCCTTTCCCTTCTCCACAGGATCTTCTCAACCCAGGGATTGAACCCAGTTCTTCTGCATTGCAGGCAGATCCTTTACCAGCTGAGCCACAAGGGAAGCTCAAGAATACTGGAGTGGGTAGCCTATTCCTTCTCCAGAGTATCTTCCCAACCCAGGAATCAAACCGGGATCTCCTGCATTGCAGGCAGATTCTTTACCCACTGAGCTATCAGAAACATACATATGCCCATATAACAGAAAAGGAAGTTTAATAATACTTTTAGAAAAAGGAAATGTATCTATCATACTAATAGTTCCTAATTTATTTTAAGTCTCTCTCTGTGTGTGAACAATCTCATAAAGTACATATAATATACATGGACAAACCTTTGCAGTTTTGATCTGTTTCTGAGGGGCAGCCTCCAGAGGAGAAGGGTCACATAGGAAGGAGAAATCCTGGAGATGCTGCTGGCATTGGGCCCAGGCAGACCAGTTTCCATGTCCTGCTTCTGGTTCAGCCTTCCCAGGGCAGGTCTGGGGCTAGCATGGGAGGATGAAGGGAAGCTGCTCCTTGCATTCATTTCTGGGCCAGCAATGGTTTCAGGCCTCTTCATTTACATTCGTAATTGACAGCTCCTTAGCAGCTCATTAGGAAAGTAGGGCTTTGTGACCAACAGAAAAAGAGGAATGAATCCCCGGGGTTGGGATTTGAGAACCTGTTTAAGAATCTCTAAAAGGCAGCGGCAGATTCCCAGGGACCAGGAACACAAGGAGCTTAGCAATCATCAGTGGCAATGAACCTCAGCATTTCAGCACTCTGCAGTGAGCCTAGAACCCGTGTCTGCGCCTGCTGGGGAGGCAAGAGAAGCTGGGACAATGGACTGAGGCAGGCAGGCCAGTGCCGACACTCAGGGGTCAGCTCCCTGCCTCCCCTGGATGCAGACTGGGCTCCCAGATCCTCATGGCATCAGCAAGCAAGGGCTGGCCCCTTAAGGTATCCAAACCCAAATTCGGAGGCATGGCAAGAGAAAACCATGCGTGCTACAACCATTTATCAGGCACCACCTGTTTGTGAACCGCATCCCATATAGCAGGTTGTTTTAGTCCTCACAATGGAATTCTAACAGGATAATCACCTGCATTTATTTTACAAAAAAAGGAGTCTGTAGAACAAGAAAGGCTTCTTGATACATTAAAATTCACACAAGCCAGATCTTACGAGTCTGGGAATCATTTCCCCACAGCAGCAAAGTGGACAACCCAAGGACGATGTGCCAAGAGTGAAAGGAGATGCATAGACAACAAATTCTACAGGAATTCAAGGGAGATAGAGGCCCTCCTGAATGAGGAGAGCCAGGGTAGGCTGCCAGGCAGGGTGGCCCTTGAGCCAGGTCTCAAAGGCTGAAGTTGGGTTTAGAAAGACAGAAGGAGGGAGAAGAGCCATGGGGTGAGGGTGGAAGGCAAAGGATGGGCCACGCAGCAGTTCCATGCAGAAGTCTCTGCTTATTCTGGGAGCAGACAAAGACTGACGCACCTGTAGCACAGGAGATAGGCAGGTAAAAGCAGACGGCATGGCCTCAATGCTGTGCTAGGACCAGAGCCTGGACAGCAGCAAACCAGATTAAGGGATGAGGAACACGGCCTCTGGAAACTGGGAGCCATTAAAGATGCTTGAGGTGCTTCAGGAAGGGATAGTCACAGAGTCTGGGACGGACATGTACGCCCTGCTGTATTTAAAATGGATAACCAACAAGGACCTGCTGTAGAGCACATGGGACTCTGCTAAATGGTAGCCTGGATGGCAGGGGTGGCTGGGGGAGAATGGATACATGTATTTCAATGGCTGAATCCCTTGACTTTCACCTGAAACTCACAACACTGTTAACCGGCTATGAAAGTGAAAGTGAAGTCACTCAGTCATGTCCGACTCTTTGCGACCCCATGGACTGCAGCCTGCTAGGATCCTCCATCCAGGAGACTTTCCAGGTAAGAGTACGGGAGTGGGTTGCCATTTCCTTCTCCAGGGGATCTTCCCGACCCAGGAATCGAACCCAGGTCTTCTGCATTGTAGGCAGATGCTTTACCATGCCCCAATAAAAAAATTAGAAGTTCAAAAGGAAAGAAAAATGTGGTGCTTCAGAAAGATGACTCCCTGAAAAGAGGGGAACTTCAAACCCTGGGCAGCCTGACCAGGACTGGGGCTGGGCCTGAAGCTGCCCCTGGGATGTTGCAATAAATCCTCTCTCCTCTCAGACTCCTGCCTGCTTAGGCCTCCTCGCCTGGTGGTGCACCCTCTTCTACCTACCACCCTGAGACAGGAGGGAAGGGGGTGGGGCACACTCATTAAAATTATGACACAGCCATTGAGGATACACAAAAACTGGTTAAAACCAACTAAGCCCAAGATGACACAAGATCTGACTTCCCATAGACCTTGAACCTCATTATTTGCCCATTGTAATACATTAGCATATGCTAAATGACACACCCACCAGCCGCAGGACAGTTCTGAGGCTGACTATAAAAGATCAAAATGTAGGCAATGGCCCACTTCCAGGAAATCCTCACCTTTCCCCTAAACAGTTGGAATAATCTTCCCACTTATTAGCCTATAAAATTACCCAGCCCATAAAAACTAGCCATCCCATATTTTGGGCCACTTTCACTTTCTGAGATGGACCCCATTCTGCCTATGGAGTGTTAGTGTGTATGTGTTTGTGTGTGTGTGTGTGTGTGTGTGTGTGCTCTGTCATGTCCAACTCTTTGTGATCCCATAGGCTGTAGTCTGCCAGGCTCCTCTGTCCAGCCTTCTCTGCCCAAGAATACTGGCGTGGGTTGCCATTTGCTCCTCTAGGGGATCTTCCTGACTCAGTGATTGAACCCCCATCTCCTGTGGCTCCTGCGTTGGCAGGCAGATTCTTTACCACTGAGCCATCTGAAAAGTCCACTGGAGAGTGTCTCTCTCCAAATAAGCCTGCTTTCAGTTTACTATGGCTCACTCTCGCATTTCTCATGTCTGATTCTTTGTGACCCCACGGACCGTAGCCTGCCAGGTTCCTCCGTCCATGGAATTCTCCAGACCAGAATGCTGGAATGAGTAGCCGTTCCCTTCTCCAGGGGATCTTCCCAACCCAGGGACTGACCCAGGTCTCCTGCATTGCAGGCAGATTCTTTACCGTCTGAGACACCAGGGAAGCCCAAATTCTGTCTTACTTGAAGTCAAGGACCTTCACTTGGTGGCCTGTCCCGGTGACTTACCCAAGACCTGGGACATGTCCATTCTCTCATGACCCATTTTCCTGCCACAACTCTATCCTTCCTTTCAGCCATGCAGTTTCCAGCATGGCACACCCAGACACACCCACCCCAGGCCAGAGTCTGGCTTCACATACCACACGCCCTCCCAGATGTGCTTCTCTGCACACCCCTGATGGAGCAGGTTGCTACTCCTCTCTCCACAAACATTGCCCCCTCCCTCCAGGTTCCAGGTCCCCTCCCTGCAGCCCTGGGCATCACCATTCCTGAGGGTGGATTTTTCTTTCTTCCTCCACCAGAATTTGTAACTCTATCCACATTTTCTGACAAATTGATTGTTTTAAGTTAGTTCATCATCTTTCATGTGTATCTTCCCTCACTGAGTGATGATCAGCCTGGTGTAACCAGAGGCAGAATCTTCCCTCTTCCCTGCTAAGCCTTTTCTAACACCCCCTTTCACAAGCATTTTTCCTTCCTCAGAACTTCACCTATCCTTCACATACTGAAGCTAGCTTGCACGGTATTTTTTTCCTATTCATTCCTTCACTCATGTATTCAGTGGGCATGCATCTCACCATCTTGGGCAAATCACTGGACAACTCCAGACTGCAGTTGTATCCCGTATAGGATCAGGGTGATAAGGACAAATCTTTTTTTTTTTTTTTTTTTTTTTTTTTTTTATTTTTTTTAATTTTTGCTTTATTTTTCTTTACAATACCGTATTGGTTTTGCCATACATTGACATGAATCCACCATGGGTGTATATGAGATCCCAATCCTGAATCCCTCTCCCACATCCCACCCCATTTCCTCTCTCTGGATCATCCCCGAGCACCAGCCCCGAGCATCCTGTATCCTATATCGAACATAGGCTGGTGCTACATTCTTACATGATAGTATACATGTTTCAATGCCATTCTCCCAAATCATCCCGCCCTCTCCCTCTCCCACAGAGTCCAAAAGTCCGTTCTATATATCTGTGTCTCTTTTGCTGTCTCGCATACAGGGTCATCATTGCCATCTTTTTAAATTCCATATATATGTGTCAGTATACTGTATTGGTGTTTTTCTTTCTGGCTTACTTCACTCTGTATAATAGGTTCCAGTTTCATCCATCTCATTAGAACTGATTCAAATGAATTCTTTTTGATGGCTGAGTAATACTCCATTGTGTATATGTACCACAGCTTTCTTATCCATTCATCTGCTGATGGACATCTAGGTTGTTTCCATGTCCTGGCTATTATAAACAGTGCTGCAATGAACATTGGGGTACATGTGTCTCTTTCAATTCTGGTTTCCTCGGTGTGTATGCCCAGCAGTGGGATTGCTGGGTCATAAGGCAGTTCTATTTGCAGTTTTTTAAGGAATCTCCACACTGTTCTCCATAGTGGCTGTACTAGTTTGCATTCCCACCAGCAGTGTAAGAGGGTTCCCTTTTCTCCACACCCTCTCCAGCATTTATTGCTTGTAGACTTTTGGATCGCAGCCATTCTGACTGGTGTGAAATGGTATCTCATTGTTGTCTTGATTTGCATTTCTCTGATAATGAGTGATGTTGAGCATCTTTTCATGTGTTTGTTAGCCATCTGTATGTCTTCTATAAGGACAAATCTTGCAGGGAACTGTATAGACAGTAAGTACAATAATGTTTGGAAACTCATCTAGCACAGAGTCAGGTGTCTGGAGCCAGCAGATAAGTGTCCAGTGTTTGTGAATTAGTGAATTCACCTAACGAGCATTTTTTGAGAATCCGTGAGGCTGACAGACTCATAAACTTTCATCACGTAACTAAGCAGGACCCTAGGACCCTGCCAGGACAGACCCCCTCCCCAATATTCTCTAGTTCCTCTCTGAAATACCTAGATAATAGTATCTGATGCACATTTCCTGAGTTCTTTTACAGATGCTGAAATCACCTCCTAATAAAAGACTTTAACTCCTTGACGACCATGAGCACGTAGCCCCCAGACCTACTGTCACCCAAGGATTGATCATGTTAACCTCTGTGACACCACCCTATTACCTCATCAACAACCAATCAGAGAATTGTGCACCGGCTGATCACATAACCTGGATGCTCCTCCCTCACCTAGCCTTTAAAAGTACTTTTCTGAAACACACTGGGAAGTTTAGGCTGTTTTTTGAGCACTAACTGTCCTGAATTATTTGCTCGGTTCCCTACAATAAACATTGCATTATGTTTTATCACAACCCGGTGTCAGTAGATTCGCTTTACTGCACACAGGCTAGTGGACCTAAATTTGGTTCAGTGACGATCATACCTGTTCTTCCTTTTGTTCTCTTTGCCCCCTCACTCCCTTTCTTGCCTGCTGGCCTTAGCACAATTTTAGGTACAGGGTAAGCTTCAATAGACATCAGCCAACTTCATGGAAGTGAACTTGCATTCTCAAGACAGCTCCCAGGGCACTCGATTTATGTTAGTATCAGTTGCGGCAGGGGAGGCACTGGAAGTCCTGACCCAGTTCTCCCTCTTAATGGTCAGTCCCACTCCCTGACTCACCTGTAATCACACAACAGGAAGTGGCCACAGGCAGGCAGTAACAGATCAGCTTGCCTGGATCCTTATTAGCATTGTCAGCTTCAGTGGCCTGGAGACAATAGGAACGTCCCAACCCTTCAACAAGGCAGCAGTGTTGACACTCTGGCTCTAACCAAACGTCTCCACATCAGATGGCCTTACAACCAGCCCTAATCCGCCTCCTATGGTATGCACAATTCTAGCAAGCTGAGGCCCTTCTCCCTGTGTCCCCAAGAAGCTGGTTGTGTCCAAGCCACTTGGCGGCCTCAGCCAGAAAAATAGTTCCTGAAGCCCAGCCCAGGAATCTAAAATTAATCCTGGTGGTGGTAGTGTGTTAGGAGGTGAAGACAGCACAGAACAGGGTGCACAACACCTGGGCTCCACGCCCCATTCTACTGATAATGAGCTGAGCAACTGTAAACAAGTTACTTCCCTCACCAGGCGTCCCTCTTTTCCTCAAGGTACAGAGTTGTACCACCTGCCACTGATCTTTTTTCCAAGTTCAAAGATGATCTGTCCCAAGATCAACAAGACCTTTTCTCAACCAGCTTCCAGTCAAAAAATATTCCCCCATAAATAACCTCAAGACTTCCTCTTTCAAATTCAACAGTTCTTCTTGGCAGGCCTGTGTTCCGTCTGGAAACCCTAGAAAATCATTCATTTCCTTTCCTTTATATGGAGACCATTTGTATTCTTTGGCTTATGAAACCTTCCCGCATCTTCAAGCCTGCAATGTAGCATCCTCAGATCTCTCTCTGAGTATCACCCTTATTTCCATTGTCACTTTCTGACCCTCTTGCTTCCACCTTGTAAGTACATTTGTGATTACATAAATTAATTAAAAGCAACTCAAACTGGCATACATGTTAGAATTAGTACACAAAAATATTATACCAGTTATTATGACTGTATTTAATATGTTGAGAAACTAAATAGAGATACAGAAGACACAAAAAAAGGATCCCAACTGAACTTGTAGGAATAAAAACTCTGTGTTGTTGTTGTTTAGTCACTTAGTCATGTCTGACTCTTTGTGAGCCCATGAACTGTAGCCCACCAGGCCCCTCTGTCCATGGGATGTTGAGAAACTAAACAGAGATATGGAAGACACAAAAAAGATACCAACTGAACTTGTAGGAATAAAAACTCCAATAAGTAAAATAAAAAATATACCAGATAGGATTAGTGGCAGATTAGACACCGCAGAAGAAAAGAATAGTGAATTTGAAGACATAGCAATATCAGTTCAGTTCAGCTCAGTTCAGTCGCTCAGTCATGTCTGACTCTTTGCGACCCCATGAATCGCAGCATGCCAGGCCTCCCTGTCCATCACCATCTCCCAGAGTTCACTCAGACTCACATCCATCGAGTCCGTGATGCCATCCAGCCGTCTCATCCTCTGTTGTCCCCTTCTCCTCCTGCCCCCAATCCCTCCCAGCATCAGAGTTTTTTCCAATGAGTCAACTCTTCTCATGAGGTGGCCAAAGTACTGGAATTTCAGCTTTAGCATCATTCTTTCCAAAGAAATCCCAGGGTTGATCTCCTTCAGAATGGACTGGTTGGATCTCCTTGCAGTCCAAGGGACTCTCAAGAGTCTTCTCCAACACCACAGTTCAAAAGCATGAATTCTTCAGTGATATAAACAAACCAAAATAAATTTTAAAAATAAACAGAGCAGCAGTAAGCTATAGCAGAACTTCAAGCACCCTAATATATATGTAATCAGAGTTTCCAAGGAGGAGTGGCAGTAAAAAGTATTTGAATAATGACAAGTAATTTTCACTATTTAATGAAAACTACAAAACTACATATTGACAGATTCAAGAAGCTCAATGAACCCCAGCACAAGAGACATGAAGAAAACTACAGCATACCTCATCATAATCAAATTATTTAAATTATTAGCAGCAGTTAGGGGGAAAAGGCAAGTTATATACAAAGAAACAAAGATTAGGATGACAAGAGATTTCTTATTAGAACCAAGACAAGTGAGAAAATAGAACAGCATCATTAAAGTACTAAAAGAAAATATGGGCAACTGAGAATTCTATGCCCAGTGAAAATATCTTTCAAAAACCAAAATATTACTAGAAAGTAAGCTGTGATGAGAAAAGGATATCTAAACCCTAGAGTAATCAATAAAAAAATAAAATAAATTTACAGCTAAAGACACAAGGGAAATAAAATGGAATTTTAAAATATATTCAATTTATTCAAAAGAAGACAGTAAAAAGGAGAAATATAGATGGGACAAATAGAAAACAAAGTGCAATATGATAGATTTCAGTTCAGTTCAGTTCAGTCGCTCAGTCATGTCTGACTCTTTGTGACCCCATGACCAAATCAATATCATCACTAAGTAGAAGATATAAAAAATAACCAAAGGGACATTTATGAACCAAAAAAACACAAAAACTAAAATAAAACTCAATGAATGAACTCAACAGCAAAACAGGAAAGAAAAAAAGATCTATAGACTCCAAGATAGAACAATAGAAATGACTCAGTCTGAACAACTGAGAGAACAGCAACTGAAAGAAAAGGACAAAACAGAAAACAGCAGAGCCCCATGAATATGGGAGATAAAAACAAAAGACCCAGTGTCTGTGTTGTTAGAGATCCAGAAGAAAGGAAAGGGGTCGGGTGGGGAAAGTACTCCAAGAAATAAGGACTGAAAGGTTACCAAATGTGTCAAACAGTATCAATCTATAGAGTCAAAGAGCTAAGTAAATCCTGAACATGATAAACCCAAGGAAATCTGTGATAAAACATCATAATTAAACTACTGAAAAATAAGGACAAAGAAAAGATCCTGAAAGCAGCCAGAGGAAAATTCCACATTGTTTGTTGTAGAGAAACAATTCTAATCACAGTATATTTCTCATCAGGAACTATCAAGATCAGAAGGCAGTGGCACTTTATTATTCAAGTGTTCAGAGAGAATTACTATCAATTCTGAGTCCTATTGGCCAACTATATATCCCAGATCTGACAAAATTATCCTTTATTTATGAAAGGAAAATAAAGGTATTCTCAAAAGTAAAAAAAACTGTCAGAAGGCCTAACCTAAAAGAGTGGCTAAAGAAAGTTCACTAGACATAAAGTGAATGATTAAAAAAAAATTTTTTTTTTGAAACATCAGGAAGAACACAGTAAGCAAAAATATTAGTAAATTTGAGAGGTTTTCTTTCTCTAAAATGTTCTAAAATATGGTTGGCAGTTGAAGCAAAAATTATAACATTATCTGATTTGGTCCTGAATGTATGCAGAGAAACTATTTAAGTCAATTATCTTACAAATAGGAGAAAGTAAAAGCATGTAAAGGGGAGAAAGATTTCTATATTTCACTCAAACATAAAATAATGACATCATAGTTGGTGGTTATGTGTATATAACAATTACTAAAAATCCTAGAGAGTCAGATACATTGAAAAACACTATTAATAAATCAAAATGAAATTCTAAAAATAAAAGAAGTCCAGGCAGCCCAGATGAAAGCAGGAAAAAGAAAACAGAGACAGAAATAAACAAACAAAAAAAGAGACCAAACATAAAACAAAAAAATTCATGGGGTCACAAAGAGTCGGACACGATTGAGCGACTGAACTGAACTGAACTGAACTGAACAGATCAAGATATGTAAATGGTATAAATATATAAATTAAAAGAGTGGACTAAAAGACTGACCAAACTAAGCACTGTCTACAAGAAATTCACATTCAATATAATGATTTAGACAGGGTGAAAGTAAAAGAATAAAAAATTACATGTACTGCAAACATTAACATCTATTCAAAGCAAGAATAACTGCATTAATATCAGATAGAATAGACTTCAGAATAAGGAAAATTACCAAAGACAGCAAGAGACACTCTGTAATGATAGAAGAATCAATCTGCTAAGAAGACATAGCAATCCTAGGTTACGACCCAAACAAACAGGGCTGAAACATAATGAAGCCAAGCAGAGAGTACTCAAAGGAGGAATAGAGAAAAAAGAACACACACACAATTATAGCTGAGGATTTCAACACTCTATTCAAAGTCAATGATAGAACTACTAGATAGAGAATCAGCAAGGATATTGAAGAACTTAGCAACACCATCAAATAAAATGACCTAATGGACATTTATAGAACACTCCACTCAACAAGAATAGAATACATTCTTTTTTTTTTCAAGTGCCCTTGGAACATATACCAAATAGATTATGTCCTAGGATATAAAACAAACCTCAGCAAATTTAAAATAACTAAAATCATACAAACTGTATCTCTAACAACAACAGAATGAAAAAAATCAATCAACATCAATAATAGAAATAGAAACCTCTCTACAGAGTTGGAAACCAAACAACACATTTCCAAGTAATCCATGGATTAAAGAGGAAGTCTCAAGGGAAATCTCTAAAAAGTATATAGAACTGAGGGAAAATTAAAATACAGCAAGTCAAAATTTGTGGGACACAGCTAAAGCAATGCTGATAGGGAAATGTATAGCCCTATATGCACACATTAGGGAGGAGAAAAAGTCTCAAATTAATAATCTAACTTTCCATTTTAAAAATCTAGGGGAAAAAGAGCAAATTAAACTCAAAAAAGCAGAAAGGAAGAAATAATAAAGAGCAAAAATCAATGAAACTTAAAACAGAATAATGAAACAAAGAGCCTATACTTTGAAGCTACCAGTATAATTGACAAACCCCTAGCAAGACTGACGGAGAGAGAGAAGACACAAACAACAGAAGTAAAAAGAATGAAACAGAGGGCATCATTATATACTCTGCAGACATTGAACGTGTAATAAAGGGTTACAAACATGTATTTGACAACTTAGGTGGAATGGACCAATACATCAGAACTAAGACTATCACAAATATAAGGAATAACAATGAATAGTCTACAAACATGTATTTGAACCTAGATAAAATGGACAAATGCCTCAGAACACAGACAACCACAACTCATCTAATATAAAACTCATCTAATATAAAATAGGCCATTTGAATAACCCAGAATGGGCTTCCCAGGTGGCACTGATGGTAAACAACCTGCCTGCCGATGCATGAGATACCTGAGACAAGGGTCCAGTCCCTGGGTCGGGAAGACCCCCTGGAGAAGGGCATGGCAATTCACTCCAGGATTCTTGCCTGGAGAATCCCATGGACAGAGGAGCCTGGCAGGCTACAGTCCACGGGGTTGCAATGACTAAAGCAACTTAGCACAGCATGCACCATTTTCACTCTTTAAACACAAAAAATCCTTAGGTGTAAACCTAACACAACATGTAAAGTGCTTATATGCTGAAAACTACTTAATGCTGATAAAGATAATCAATACAATCTAAATAAATGGAGAGACATTGGTATTTGTGGACTGAAAGACTCAACAAAGACAATAAAGGTGTTGAAAGTGAAAGTGAAGTCGCTCAGTCGTGTCCGACTCTTTGCGACCCATGGACTGTGGCCCACCAAGCTCCTCCATCCATGGGATTCTCCAGGCAAGAATACTGGAGTGGGTTGCCATTTCCTTCTCCAGGGTTAATTCTTCCCAAATCAATATACAGGTTTAATGGAACTTTTATCAAAATCTCAGACAATTTTTTTGTAGATATGGACAAGATTATTTTGAAATTTAAATGGAAAGACATAGGAACTAGAATTTCTAAACAATTTTGAAAAGAATAATATAGTGAGGGGAATCAGCCTACTTGAATTCAAGACATACCGTAATCAAAGTGGTGTAGTATTGGTAGAGGAATAGAGATACAAAAATAAATGAAACAGAATAGACAATCCAAATATAGACATATACAAATATGACTAATTGATTTATGACAAAAGTGAAAAAGCAGTCCAAGGGAGGAAAAATAGCCTTTTCAACAAACAGTGCTGGAGCAACTGGACACTGATAGGGTAAAACAACAACAGCAATAACAAAATAAAGCAAAAGATAATCAACAGAAAGCCAACAGCTTCATAACTTATACATAAATCTTACAGTTATACAAAAAATAATTCAAAATGGAGTACAAACTTAAATGTAAAATTATGAAATATTTAGGAAAAGATAGGAGAAAATCTAGGGCTAGGCAAAAATTTTGTAGAGCTGCCACCAAAATAAGACTGAAAAAGGAAAAATTGATAAAAATAAGACTTCATTAAAATTGAACATTTTTTCTCAATAAAAGACCTTTAAAAAGTTTGAAAAGACAAGCTACAGAGTGGGAAAAAATATTTTGTTAACTACATGTCCAGAAAATGACTATGTCTGGAATATCTAAATAACCCTCAAAACTCAACTGTTAAAAAAAATCAAATTAAAAAGTGGGCAAAAGACATGGAGAGGCATTTCACCAATGAGGACATATAGATGAAAAATAGCACATTAAAAAGTTATCCAACAGCATTAGCCTTTAGGGAAATACAAATTTAAACTGCAGAGAAAGATCGCTACACACATAACAAAATGGCCAAAATTTAAAAATAGTGACAATGCCAAATGCTGGAGATGATGTGGAGAAACTGGATCACTTTCACATTCCTAAAGAGAGTGGCAATGATATAGACACACTAGAAAACTGTCTGACACTTTCTTGAATAACTAAACTTGCAACTACAATATAATGTAGTAATTGTACTCCTGGGCATTTATCCCAGAGAAATGAAGACTAATGTTCACATAAAAACCTGTACAAAATAAGTACTAGGGATGTAATGTACAATATAATGACTATAGTTAATACTGCTGTATGATATATGGGAAAGTTGTTAAGAGAATATATCCAAAGAGTTCTTATCACAGAAGAAATTTTTTTCTTTTCATTGTATCCATATGAGATTACAGATGCTAATTAAACCACGGAGATAATCATTTCATAACATACGTAAATCAAACCATCATGCTGTACACTTGAAACTTATACTGCATTGTACATCAATTATTTCTCAATAAAATTTTACCTAAATGCTTATAGCAACCTTTAACGATGGCCCAGAACTAGAAACAACCAAGATGTCCTTCAATGCTTGAATGGTTAAACGAACTGTGGTGCATCTTATCTTGCAATACTACTTAGCAATAAAAAGCAACAAATTCATTCCTACATACACCAACCTACATGCACATCTAGAGAATTATGGTGAGTAAAAAAATCCAATCCTTCTGCCAACCATACATACTGCCTGATTCTGTTCATACAGTACTTTTGAAATGACAAAATTGCAGGAATGGAGAACAGATTGGTGGTTGCCAAAAGTTAAGGAGTAAGTGGGGATGGGAGGGAAGTTGGTATGACTATAAATGGGCAACATGTGGGATCCTTGTAGTGATAGAAATGTTCTATACCCTGTGTCAATATACATGTCTTCATTGCGATAGTGTACTACAATTTTTTAAAATGGGAGACTGCATGAACTCTCTCTATACTACTTAACAATTGCATGTGATCTACCATTATTACAAAATAAAAATATTAATTAAGTTCTATGCAAAAATCACATATTGTACAATTCTATTTATATGGAATATCCAGAATAAGGAAATCTATAAGAAGTGAAAACAGTAGCCTAAGTCCCTTGGACTGCAAGGAGATCCAACCAGTCCATCCTAAATGAGACCAGTTCTGGGTGTTCATTGGAAGGACTGATGTGAGGCTGAAACTCCAATACTTTGGCCACCTCATGCGAAGAGTTGACTCATTGGAAAAGACCCTGATGCTGGGAGGGATTGGGGGCAGGAGAAGAAGGGGACAACAGAAGATGAGATGGCTGGGTGGCATCACCGACTCGATGCACATGAGTTTGGGTATACTCTGGGAGTTGGTGATGGACAGGAGGCCTGGGCGTGCTGTGATTCATGGGGTCGCAAAAAGTCAGACACGACTGAGCAACCAAACTGAACTGAACTGAAGGCTAAGAAAGCAGAACAGAATGTGGGTAAGTGGTAATGGATATGAGTTTTCTTTAGGTTAATAAAATGTTCTAAAATTAGATTGTGGTGATAGTAAACCTGTAAATATGCAGAAAACTATTGAATTGTACTTTTCACATGTGTAAATTTATGTTGTTTAGCTTACATCTCAATAAAGCTATAAAAAAGGAAAAAAGAAAGCTAGAATGGCTATATTAATGTCATACAAAGTAGATTTCATTCAAAAATGAAATAGTAGATATATTTTAAGTTATTTCATGATGGAAAAGGAGTCAATTCATCAAGACAACATAATCAAAACATTTATGTACCTAATGACAGAGTTTCAAATGATATGAAGCAAAAGCTGATAGAACTTTAAAGCAAAATAGGGCAAATCCTCACAGTCAGATATTTAAAAACTCCTTTCTTATAATGGATAGAAGAAATAGAAAATTATTAAGGAGAAGATTTGAACAGCATCATCAAAAATTGACCTAATTAACACCATAGAACACTTCACTCAACAATGGGAGAATGCAATTTTTTTCAAGTACATGCAAAGAACATTTCACAAGATGGAACGTATTGTGTACCACAAATAAACGTAAAGAGGTCAAGTTATACAAAATATGTTTCCTCAATTTTCTTTGATTAAGTTAGAAAGTAATAACAGAAATATCTCTGGAAAATCCTCAAATATTTGGAAGCAACACACTTTTAAATGACTTGTGAATCAGAGAAGAACTTGTTGTTCAGTTGTTAAATTGTGTCCGACTCTTTGCAACCCCACGGATTGCAGCATACCAGGCTTCTCTGTCCTTCACTATCTCCCAGAGTTTGCTCAAAATATGTCCATTCAGTCAGTGATACCATCCAACCATCTCCTGTCACCCCCTTCTCCTCCTGCCTTCAATCTTTCCCAATAGGAGTCTTTTCCAAAGAGCAGACCCTTTGCATCAGGTGGCCAAAGCACTGGAGCTTCAGCAGCAGTC
This sequence comes from Cephalophus harveyi, assembly GCA_006410635.1. NCBI lineage: Eukaryota > Metazoa > Chordata > Mammalia > Artiodactyla > Bovidae > Cephalophus > Cephalophus harveyi. The sequence goes on from SJYT01064044.1 coordinate 299,624, forward strand.
CTTCCAATGAATATTCAGGGTTGATTTCCCTTAGGATTGACTGGTTTGAGCTCCTTAAAATCTAAGGGAATCTCAAGAGAAGAAATAAGAAAGGAAATTAGAAAATATTTTCAAACAAGTAAATATGAATCACAACCTTATCAAAACTGGGTAAGGCCACAAAGCAGTATTGGGCTGGTGAGATGCTGGGAGGGAGATTTAGAACACTGAGTGCCTATATTAGAAAATAAGGAATAAGGAGTATATCAAATCAAAGATCTAAGCTTTACCTTAAAAAACTTGAAAACAAAGAGCAAATTAAATCCAGAATAAGAAAAGTTTAGAATAGAAAGTTGGAATAGAACCTGATAAAGGTTAGAATAGAAATCAGTGAAACTGAAAATAGAAGACAAAACAGAGAAATCAATGAAACCAAAGTTGGTTTTTTGAGAGTATCAATAAAATTGATAAAATTGAACATTTAGCCAGGCTGATCACTAAAAATGGGAAGAAGATACAAATTACCAATATAAATAATACGAGGTATGGCAACTTGACAGATTACACATATATTAATGAATAATAAGTGAATATTATAAACAACTGTATGTCAAAAGATCCATCTTAGAAAAAAATCAATACACTGAAAGATACAAATTAACAACTCTCTCTAAAGAAGAAATAGATAACCTGAATAGATTTATATCTATGGGACCCCACTCCAGTACTCTTGCCTGGAAAATCCCATGGACAGAGGAGCCTGGTAAGCTGCGGTCCATGGGGTCACTGAGAGTTGGACACGACTCAGTGACTTCACTTTCACTTTTCACTTTCATGCATTGGAGAAGGAAACAGCAACCCACTCCAGTGTTCTTGCCTGGAGAATCCCAGGGATGGGGGAGCCTGGTGGGCTGCCGTCTATAGGGTTGCACAGAGTCGGACATGACCGAAGCGAGTTAGCAGCGGCAGCAGCAGCAAAGGAATTAAATTTGAAATTAAAATCTTCTGATAAATACAACTTCAGGCCCATAAATTTTCACTGGAGAATGCTACCATCACTCATAATCAATAAACAAATTATCAATTGTTTTGGCATATATACTAACAACGAATATCCAAAAATAGAAATTAAGAAAGCACAATATCATGTATAATAGTATTAAAAATATGAAATACTTAGGGGTAAATGTGAAAAGTCTGTGAAAGATAAGTACACCAAAAAATATAGAATGTTGCTGAAAGAAAATTTTAAATATCTAGATAAATGGAAATATATACTGTGTTCATGAGTTGGAAGAGTTACTATTATGAAAATGTCAATTCTATCCAAATTCATCTATAGATTCAGGACAATCCTAATTAACATGGCAATATTGTTTTCAGTAGAAATTGACAAACTGAGTCTAAAATTTCTATGGAAATTCAAAGGGCCTAGAATAGCCAAAACAACTATGGAAAAGAAGGACAAAGTTGGAGGATAAGCACTATCTGATTTTAAGAGTTATTAAACGGTTGCAGTAACCATGTTTGTGTGGTACTGATGTAAAAACAAAACAAACAAACAAAAAAACTTCAATGTAACAGAAGAGTACAGAAGTAAAGCCAAACATATAAATATATACATATATATGTATGTATGTATATGAAGACCTACAAGACCTTTTAGAACTAATACCCAAAAAAGATGTTCTTTTCATTACAGGGGAATGGAATGCAAAAGTAGGAAGTCAAGAAACACCTAGAGTAACAGGCAAACTTGGCCTTGGAGTACAGAATGAAGGAGGGCAAAGGCTAACAGAGTTTTGCCAAGAGAACACACTGGTCATAACAAACACCCTCTTCCAACAACACATGATTCTACACATGGACATCACCAGATGGCCAACAGACAGAGTGCCTGAAGAACTATGGATGGAGGTTCAGGACATTGTACACAAGGCAGGGATCAAGACCATCTCCAAGAAAAAGAAATCCAAAAAAGCAAAATGGCTGTCTGAGGAGGGCTTACAAATAGCTGTGAAAAGAAGAGAGGCGAAAAGGAAAGATATACCCATTTGAATGCAGAGTTCCAAAGAATAGCAAGGAGAGATAAGAGACCCTTCCTCAGTGATCAGTGCAAAGAAATAGAGAAAAACAATAGAATGGGAAAGACTAGAGATCTCTTTAAGAAAATTAGAGATACCAAGGGAATATTTCATGCAAAGATGGGGCTCAATATAGGACACAAATGGTATGGACCTAACAGAAGGAGAAGATATTAAGAAGAGGTGGCAAGAAAACACAGAAAAACTGTATAAAAGAGATCTTCACAACCCAGATAACCACAATGGTGTGATCACTCACCTAGAGCCAGACATCCTGGAATGGGAAGTCAAGTGGGCCTTAGGAAGCATCACTATGAACAAAGCTAGTGGAGGTGGTGGAATTCCAGTTGAGCTATTTCAAATCCTGAAAGATGATGCTGTGAAAGTGCTGCACTCAATATGTCAGCAAATTTGGAAAACTTAGCAGTGGCCACAGGACTGGAAAAGGTCAGTTTTCATTCCAGTCCCAAAGGAAGCCAATGCCAAAGAATGCTCAAACTACCGCACAATTGCACTCATCCCACACGCTAGTAAAGTGATGCTCAAAATTCTCCAAGCCAGGCTTCAGCAATACGTGAACTGTGAACTTCCAGATGTGCAAGATGAATTTAGAAAAGGCAGAGGAACCAGAGATAAAATTGTCAACATCCACTGGATCATCGAAAAAGCAAGAGAGTTCCAGAAAAATGTGTACTTCTGCTCTATTGACTATGCCAAAGCCTTGGACCATGTGGATCACAATAAACTGTGGAAAATTCTGAAAGAGATGGGAATACCAGACCACCTGACCTGCCTCTTGAGAAACCTATATGCAGGTCAGGAAGCAATAGTTAGAACTGGACATGGAACAACAGACTGGTTCCAAATAGGAAAAGGAGTACGTCAAGGCTGTATATTGTCACCCTGCTTATTTAACTTATATGCAGAGTACATCATGAGAAATGCTGGGCTGGAAGAAGCACAGGCTGGAATCAAGACTGCTGGGAGAAATACCAATAACCTCAGATATGCAGATGACACCACCCTTATGGCAGAAAGAGAAGGAGAACTAAAGAGCCTCTTGATGAAAGTGAAAGAGGAGAGCGAAAAAGTTGGCTTAAAGCTCAACATTCAGAAAACTAAGATCATGGCATCCAGTCCCATCATTTCATGGCAAATATATGGGGAAACAGTGGCTGACTTTATTTTGGGGGGCTCCAAAATCACTGCAGATGGTGACTGTAGCCATGAAATTAAAAGACGCTTACCCCTTGGAAGGAAAGTTATGACCAACTGAGACAGCATATTAAAAAGCAGAGGCATTACTTTGCCAACAAAGGTCCATCTAGTTAAGGCTATGGTTTTTCCAGTGGTCATGTATGGATGTGAGAGTTAGACTATAAAGAAAGCTGAGTGCCAAAGAACTGATGCTTTTGAACTGTGGTGTTGGAGAAGACTTTTGAGAGTCCCTTGGACTGAAAGGAGAGCCAGCCAGTCCATCCTAAAGGAGATCAGTCCTGAGTGTTCACTGGAAGGATTGATGTTGAAGCTGAAACTCCAATACTTTGGCCGCCTGATTCGAAGAGCTAGAAAAGACCCTGATGCCGGGAAAGATTGAAGGCGGGAGGAGAAGGGGATGACAAAGGATGAGGTGGTTAGATTGCATCACCAACTCAATGGACATGAATTTGGGTAAATTCTGGGAGGTGGTGATGGACAGAGAGGCCTGGCGTGCTGCGGTCCATTGGGTCACAAAGATTCGGACACAACTGAGTGACTGAACTAAACTGAACTGAATGTGTATATATGTGTGTGTGTGTGTGTATATATAAATGGAAAGTGAAAGTGTTAGTTGCTCAGTCAGAGCCGACTCCTTGCTACCCCATGGATGACACCAGGCTCCTCTGTCCATGGACTTTTCCAGGCAAGAATACTGGCATCAGTAGCCATTTACTTCTCCAGGAGAGCTTCCTGAGCCAGGGATCAAACCCAGGTCTCTTGCATTGCAGGCAGATTCTTTATCTTCTGAGCCAGCAGGGAAGCCCATACTAATGGAACTAAGTCAGAAATAGAAAGACAAATACCATATATCACACAAATACGGCACAAATGAACCTGTCTACAAATCAGAGACAGACATAGGGAACAGACTTGCAGTTGCCAAGGGGAAGCGTGTTGGGAGGGGTGGACTGGGCATTTAGGGCTAGCAGATACAAACTATTACAAATCGAATAAACAACAGGATAGAATGGATAAACAACAAGGTCCTACTGTATAACACAGAGAGCTATATTCAATATCCTAGGGTACACCATAATGGAGAAAGGATGTTTATATGTATATAACTGAGTCACTTTGTTCTATAGAAGAAATCAACCCAAATATGTACTGAGAACTGATTTTTGACAGATTTGTAAAGGCAGTTCAACAGAGGAAGCATGATATTTTCAACTACTAGTACTTAAAATTACTGGATACCTGCATGAAAAATAGGAACTTTGATCCATTCTTTGTACCATATACAAAAATTAACTCAAAAAGGAATATAGACGCAAATATAAAAACTTAAAACTTTAAAAAGTCTAGGAGAGAACCTTTACGACCTTGGGTTCAGCAAAGATTTCTTAGATACAACCACATAAAAGAACAAATTGGTAAACTGGACTTCATCAAAATTAAAAACTGCTCCTCAAAGAAACCATTAGGAGAACGAAAAGATGAACTGTAGACCCCAAGAGAAAATAGCAAATCATATATTTGCTGAAGAAATTGTATCCATGGATATGTAAATAACTGTCAAATTCAATAATAAGAACATAACCCTATTTAAAAATGAGCAAAAGAGTTGGTTTCACTAAAGAAGATATACAGATAGGAAAGAAATATATGAAAAGACGTTCAATGTCATTAGTCATTAGGGAAATGCAAATTAAAACCACAAGGAGATACCCCTGTACCTCTATTGGAATGGCTAAAATTAAGAAGCTTACCATACCAAGTGTTGCCAAGGAAATGAGGCAACTGGGATTCTTATACACTTCTCAAGGGTGGGGGATGAGGAATATAAAATAGCACAACTAATTTGGAAAACAGCATGGCAGTTTCTCAAAAATTTAAACATCCACTTACTATATGGTCGAGTCATTCCTCTCTTATCTGTCCAAGGAAAATGAATGTATATTTCCATACCAAGACTTCTACATAAATGTTCCCAGCAGTATGATATGGAATAGCCCCAAGTTGGAAAAAGCCCAAATATCCATTAATCAGTGAACAGGTAAACTGTGGTGTATTCATTTAATGAAATGCCATCAGGAAAGAAAAGGAATAAACTATTGATATATACTACAACACAGATGGATCTCAAAATAATTATGCTGAGTGAAAGAAGGCAAGCCAAAAAGAGTGCATACTGTATGCTTCCATTTATATAATTCTAGGAAATGCAAATGAATCTATAGTGACAGAAGATCAGTGGTTGCCTGGGGATTGGAGGTGGAGGGGAGGGTACAGAAGACAGAGATTATAAAGGACACAATGAAACTTTGGGGGATGATGGATATATTCATTATCTTTAATATGCATATGTCAAAACTCATCAAATTGTACACTTTAAATATGTTCAGTTTATTGTAAGTCAATTATATTTTGATAAAGCTGAAAAAGAAAAGGATCCATAAAGAAGTACAAGAGCAGTAAGGAAGATGACTGTTTTGTCTCTTCCCTTCCCCTGAGCCTAATTCTTCAGTCAAGGCCTGGAAATGATGGAAAGAGACAGAGAGAGTAAAGATGAAAGGATGTCTGGGCTCAGACCAGTCACAGGGCACCTAAAGTGCCCCTTTACCTCGTACCCTCCCCTGCTCTCTTTTTTCACACTGTATTTCTTAAATTGAGTTTGAGAGTTGGTGGCAACCTAAGAGACGATACACAAGAGTCAGCAAATATTTATTGAACACTGTTTTCAGGTTCTCTGGAGAAATAGAACCAGGAGTATACACGTACATATATATACACAATGTGTGTGATATATATGGAGAGAGGGACTGGCTGAATTTTAAGAAATTGATTCACATGATTACAGAAGCTGAGATGTCCCAAATCTGTAATCAGTCAACGGGAGACCCAAGAGAGGGAGTGGTATAAATTCCATTATGAAGCTGTCAAGCAAGAAAAGAGAACTTGTAGGAAAGCCTTTTGGCTCAATTCAGAACTGCATCTGATTAGATGAGGCCACCTCCATTGCTGTTGTTTTTCAGTTTGGTCACTAAGTCATGTCTGATTCTTTTGCAACCCCACGGACTGTAGCCCACCAGGCTCCTCTGTCCCTGGGATTTCCCAGGCAGGAATACTGGAGTGGGTTGTCATTTCCTTTTCCAGGGGATCTTCCTGACCCAGGGACTGAACCCGTATCTCCTGCACTGGTAGGTGGATTCCTTACTACTGAGCCCCGGGGGAAGCCCACCTACGTTAGAGAGGACAATCTGTTCCACCCAGCCCATGATTCAGTGCTCCTCTCATCCAGAAACACATTCACAGACACACCCAGAATCATGTTTGACCCAATGCCTGGGCACGCCATGGCTCAGTCCAGTGGACACATAAAATTAACTGTCACACACTCCTACTCTATTTTAGATACCAGAAGCCAGGCAACAACCAAGACAAACTTTCAGTCTCTGCCCCGCTGGGGCATTCATAGAGAGACACTCAGAACATTGTTACAATAACTCACTGTGGACAACTGAATTCCAGGACAGCCTCCGTGATCTTTCTCCCTCGGTGCTATGCCTGGTATATCCTCTCCTCTTTTGAGTGTGGACAGAACTGATGAACTGCAAAAGTGATGGGATTTCACTCCCTTGATCATATTACTTCAAATGGCAAAAGTGAAGAGATTTTTTTTTTTTTGCAGATGCAATTAAGGTCCCAAATCAGTTGATTTTTAATTAATGAAAAGAGAGATGATCCTAAATGGGCCTGGCTTAATCTGAAAAAAACCCTTAAAAGAGAAGTTGGGCCCTTCTGGAGAAGGACACTTTCCTAGTGGCCTTGAGGAATGAACAAGCCTGTTGTGAACTGTCTACGGTGAGGGACGGCCTCTAGCAGGTGACAGCCTCAGTCTTACTGCCGCAGGAACTGAATTCTGCCAACAACATGAGTGAAGTTGCAAGAGCCCCCTGAGCTCCAGATAAGAATGTGGGATGGCCAGCCGTTCGATTGCAGCTTTGGGAGACTCAAGCAGAAAACCCAGTTAAGTCATGCTGGGACTTCTGACGTACAGGATATGGGTGTTGTTCTAAGGTACTAAAATTGTGGAAATTTGTTATGGAAAAAATAGAAAAATAACAGATGCACTCACTCCAGAAGTGTTTTAGAGAAGAGATCCCTGAGGCCCAGAAGAGTACAGTGACTTTCCTAAGGCCACACAGCTGGCTACTAACAAAGTGGTAACCAGTTCAGTTCAGTCACTCAGTCATGTCTGACTCTTTGCGACCCCATGGACTGCAGCACACCAGGCTTCCCTGTCCATCACCAACTCCCGGAGCTTACTCAAACTCATGTCCACCAAGTGGATGATGCCATGCAGCCATCTCAGCGGTGGTGATAACCATCATTTCCTAAAGATATAAACTGTGCCACTGGTGCTGTCAGGCACTCTGTCATGTCCAGCTCTTTGCAACTTCATGGACTACAGCATGCCAGGCTTCCTCGTCCTTCACTATCTCCCTGAGCTTGCTCAAACCCCATTGAGTTTGCTCAAATGTCCACTGAATTGGTGATGTATCCAACCATCTCATCCTCTGTCGCCCGTTTCTCCTCCTGCCCTCAATCTTTCCTAGTATAGGGTCCTTTCCAACGAGTCGGCTCTTTGCATCGGGTGGCCTAAGAATTAGAGCTTCAGCTTCAGCATCAGTCCTTCCAGTGAATATTCAGGGTTGATTTCCTTTAGGATTGACTCGTTTGATCTCCTTGCTGTCTGAGAGACTCTCCAGCATCTTCTCCAGCACATGAACTGTGCCAGGGTCTCAGGTAACCTGAGTGACAATACAGTGCTGTGCACATAGATAACTGTATATATCGGCATCCCTTTTTACAGGTGAGAATCTGAGGCTTAAGGAGGTAAGAGAGCTATCAAATGCCATGTGGGTAAGAAAAAGAGGAGCTGGGATCTGGGCCCAGACCGTCTGGCCACAAAGTCTGAGCTCCTGACTTCTCTCCCTCCTGCTCTAAATGTGAGCTAAAGGGCAAGGCAGAACCGGTGTGGCCATGTGGCTAAGATCATCCCTCACTAACTGTTTATTGGACAACAGTTCCTAGAGATCGTTAGTGAAGATGTGCTGAGAGATGAACTCACATACCTGAGGGTCATGTCCCCAAGCCCTACCTCAGGGAACAAACAGAAAATGCAATGCTCAGGAGAACACAACGGTAACATTTGTCTGGTCTCAAAATTGTAGAGCACATGGTGGTTTACAAAGCACCTTGACAGAGCCTCCCAATGGCCCAGGGAGGGGGGCAGGGCAGGTGCAGACCGAGAGCTGCTGCCAGCAAGCTGGAGAACCAGGCAGAAGTTCCCAGCGGAGAAGCACGAGCTCAAGACCAGAAACAGCCGATGCTCCTGGTTCAGCCTGAAGGCAGGGAAGGACCAACGTCCCAGCTTCAAGGCCCTCAGACAGGACGAGTTTCCCTCCACTCGAGGAGGGGTAACATTTTTGCCCTGGTCGGGTATTCAACCGATAGGGTGGAGCCCACCCACACTAAGGGAGGGACATGGCTTCCCTCGGTATGTGTTCAGATGTTCATCTCATCCAGAAACACGCTCACAGACACACCCAGAGGAAGCTTTGACCAAAGGTCTGAGCACCTGTGGCCCAGTCAAGCTGACGTGTAAAAATAACCGTCATGTCCACTGAGGGGACTCTTTGCAAAGATGTGGGCAGTGTTAAGGGAAACTGACAAGGAAAAGTGATGTACCTCAGGGCTAGAAAGAGCAGAGAGCATTGACACTCCTGGCCTGCGGGGAGTTGAGAGGGAGCAGAGACCAGACCTGGATTCAGTAGCTACAGGAGAGGAACAGGAGACAGGTGGTAAGCTTCGAGAGAAGGATGCAGGCGGCCCATGGCCCAGCAGGGCGGGAGTGAGGTTAGTAAGTCTCTGCTCCTCAGGCTCCTCCTGCCTCCGGTCTTTGTGCTGGAGCCTCCAATCAGCTGCGCAGGAGATGAAGGGGGCCCGGCCATGCAGCTGTATACAGACCAGGCCCCAGGGTAGAGAAAGGCAGCGCGTCTCCAGGGGCCCGCAGTGTGCCCACTGCAGGTGCGGATGTGAAGGTTCAGAGCAGAGAATTTCCTAAGGAACAGTTACCGGAGCCAGAACCAGACTGCTTTTTCTGACGCTGAGTCCACGAGTCTCCGCGGTTCCTCTTGCGGACAGGTTTGCTCTGCTCCCTCAAGGGTGGGGCGTGGGCTTCTTTAAGACACAAAGCCTGGGTATTGAAGGGCCTGCGCCTCTGTGAATATGGTCAAGACCCCAGGCTCTGCATCTCGTGCTCAAGGTGACTCCCTGTTGCCTCAGGATCCCCAGGCGTGATGCCCACCTATGTCACCAAACTCACCTCGTGTCTCCCTTAGTCCAGCCACTTACCTCCTTTCGGTTCCTCAAAGGCGCCAGTATTCTTCCTGCCCCTGAGCCTTTGAGCCTGTGCTTTCCTCTGCCATTAATGCACTTCCTCTCACTCTTCACCCAGTTCACTCCTTTACCTTCTGCTTTTGCATCCCCCCAACCATTTAACTTCAGGTCCCCTACCGTGCTCTCTCATCACCGCCTGCGCCTTTCCTTTCTAACCCTTATTGAGCATGTAACTATGTATTAATTGGTACCATGTGTTTAATACTTGTCCCTCCCACTAGCTTTTAAGTTTCTGCTCCCTGGTAGCTCAGCTGGTACAGAATCCGCCTGCCATGCAGGAGACTCTGACTCAATGCCAGGATCAGGAAGATCCCCTGGAGAAGGGAAAGGCTACCCACTCCAGCATTCTGGCCTGGAGAACTCCAAGGCCTGTGTATCCATGGGGCCGCAAAAAGTCAGACACGACTGAGCAACTTTCACTTGCATTTTCAGGGCAGGAACAGTGCTGTATTGCCCACAACGTAAACCCAATGAATCTCGTAAAGCCTGACACATAGTAGGTGCTCAGGAAATCTGTGTCAAATGATGAAGCAGCTGGCTCTGTGACAGAGCTTGAATCTGAGATGGACAGTGATGAGAGGCACCAACCATCAGGGTGAATCCCCAGACCCAGTGGTTCTTCTGCAAAGAAGCCATTGCTTTCCAGGTGAGATTTTAGGAGTACCTCTCTACTTTATTGTAGGCTTACAAGATAACTTCCATTAAAGAACCAAAACTTTAGCTTAAGAATAAAATAATCAAGCTTTTTATCCCCTTTAGAAAATGGAAGTCCACTAAAGATAAGTAGAATTTTTAAACTCATCAGTCATTAACACCTCTGGGTGAATGAGTTTATTGGATCCTTGAACAGAAAGCATGAGAGGAAGGGCGACTGAGAGGACGGGGAGGAAGGCCCACCACTAAGGGAAAGAGAGAATGGAGAGTGAGGAGGCAAGGAAAGGCCCTCACCTGGACTCACTGCAGCCAGCCTTGAGGATTCCTGTCACCACTGGTTGAGTATAAATGATGTGGCAGACACGTAGCTGATGCCTTGCACACATTACTCCTAATCCCCACAAGCCCCAAGCAGGACAAAAGTACTCCCCCCACTTTACCCGAGAGGCACTCAGGGTCCCATGAAGGTAAAGTTGTTGCTGGTATATCTGAGGTTCTTCCTTCACCGTGAAAGAATTTGGAGACAAAGTGATAGGTAAGAAGTAGATTTACTTAGAGATGCACACTCCACGGAGTATGGGCCATCTCAGAAGGAGAGAGACCCAAAATACAGAGTGGTTTTTATGGGCTGGGTAATTTCATAGACTAACAAGTGGGAGGATTATTCCAATTATTTGGGGGAAGAGGCAGGGATTTCTAGGAATTGGGCCACTGCCCACTTTCTGGTCTTTTATGGTGGCCTTGGAACTGCCATGGTGCTCTTGGGTTTTTCACTTGGATGATAATGTGTTACAATGTGTGTCTGAGGCTCAGAGCCTACTGGGATTCAAACCTTCAGCCATCTTGGACCTAGCTGGTTCTCAGCTGTTTTTGTAATGTTTTATGGCCATGTCATTCTTCTAACGATTGTGTCAGCCCCCTTCCCTCCTGTTTCAAAGTGACTTGCCCAAGACCACACAGTAGGTAAGCAGCAGTATTGGGATTTGAACCTTGGTCTGCCTGCCTCCAAAATGTTAGGTGCTTTTTCCTACCAATGCAACGATTCCTTCCCAAAAGTATGGAATGATTTATGGATGAAGTCATAAATTTAACCCTCCTCACTGCAAAGGGCAGGATGAAGTCAATCAGATAGTTCCATCAAGAGCAGGGACAACCACAGCCGGAAGTCTAAGACACCTAAAACTGTCAACATCTATAGTAATGGTAATAACAGCAGTAATAGCAGCTGCTTGTGAAGCACTGTGGCTAGGATCACATTAAACACTTTATACAGATCCCCTCATGCATTCCTCACCTCAGTCCTAGGAGAGTGGGGCTTTTATTATCCTCATTTGACAGAGAAGGGAGCTGAGGTGTAATGATGTTAAGTACTTCCCCTCAAATTACACAGCCAGTGAGCTAGGAGGCAGACTCCAGAGTTCAAGCTCGCACTCTCATCCACCCTATCTGTGGAGTCCAGCTTCTGAACTTGCCATGGGCACGCTGCTCCTTCTCTGGGTGGAGCGAGCTTTCTCCTTCCTCCCCAAACAGCTGCCCATCACCTGGGGTGCAGCACGGCCCCTGCCCCACTTCCCTGCACTCCTGCCCGCCCCCCTGTCTCTTATACACATCTCGAGGGGGAGAGAACCTGTGGCCCCTACCACAAGCAGCGTCTGGCCGAATACTATGGCCTCTATCGGGACCTCTTCCTTGGGGCCACCTTCGTGCCCCGAGTCCCCCTGCATGTGGCCTATGCCACAGGCGAGGACGACTTGGTACCTGTGTACTATGGCAATGAAGTCACTCCAACTGAGGTAACTGTTGGCCTGTGCCCCTCCCTGCCCTGTGTGCACAGACACATCCTACCTCGTTTTTGAAAGCAGTTAGAGAGGCGGTTTTTATGGTGGTCAAGGGCACAAGCACAGCGTCTGTGTGGGTTCACCTGGGGTTTTCTTGTTCTCTGTCTCTTTTTGATTTCCCAGTAAACACCACCATGATAAAGTAATCACAAAGAAGGGAATAAAAGCAGCTCCATCGGAGTGCCCTCCCGGCCCCTAGCCACTGGCCTTCTTGTGGTTAAGGAGCAGGCCTATGAAGGATGCTGAGTGCACGGTCTTAAGGCAAATCAACGTAGATGATGAAAGAGCCTATTTCGGTTAAGCAAATTATGAGGAGGCGGGCGATGTCCTCACTCTAATAATTTCCCGTGAATTATTTATATGGAAACTGCAATTACATCGGGCAAAACAGTGTTGTGTGCATAAAGCTCACTTAATTACCCAACCACCTGTTGGGACACTGGGTTCTCCACGAGCCCATTTCTTCCCCCAACAGGTCCTACTTCTGGGAGGGCAGAGGACTTGGGGGCCTGAGGCAGGCGGGGCTGGGAGGAAAACCTTGGCTGCCGGCAGAAGAGATGGAACCTGGGGTCTCGTCTCAGACTGAGTCCCCATCCTGGCTCCTCTGGTCCAGCCTGGAGCTAGAAGCCCATTCTCTAAGGCCTGGGCAGAGCCTGGCCCATCTCTGCCTCCACTTCATCCCTAAAAGGAAACAGTGAGGAGTAAGAAAGCGGCTGAGAGAAGAAGCAAGAAACCAGCCCCACACCCCTCCCAACAAACCCTTTAACCAAAGCAAACGAGACTCCTTTCATCAGGGCCCGGTTGTTTAACTGGAAATGAGGGTTGCCATGGCAACCATCCTGTCACATAGTATTTCTTACCACTTGCCAGTGGGAGAGGCGTTGATGTGTAGAGTAGAACCCTGGCTGGGTGGGGAAGGTCGGGGAGGTGGGGGTGCGTCGTTGACAATCCATTTGTTGAAACACAAGTCACATAGGCCTGTCCCTAACCCAGGGTATTTCAAGTTCATCTCTCCCTTTTCCGAATCATGGGGTGGGGTGTGGAGGTGAACCTCTCCTTCTACTCACCCCCACCCCCCTGGGAGAAAAACATTGTAAATGTCAGAAATCTGATGGCACTGTCAAAAAATACATGAAATTGGCTATATAAGAAATCACGAGACATACGTTCTTCTTTGTTCTGCGACTGTAAAAATCGTGAAATTTCTTCAAGAGAAGGTGAAAATAAGGAAGAATGATGACCATTGGGAGGGGTTGGACAGGGGGCTTGGGAGTCTGTCCCAAGACTGGGGGAAGTGGCACTCCCTTCACGACAGTGTTTTAACCGCATTGGCCCAGGGCCCAAGCCACAGACAGGTCTGGTGAAGAGGTGAGCAGATAAAGTGGGTCAAGGAAGCTCTAGATGTGAGATGGGGAGGAGTGATGGATGCCAAGAGCTACCTACTTACAAAGTTGCAGGGGACCGAGAATCCAGGCTTCTCGCTCCGTCTGTCACTTAGTACTGGATAACCTTGAGAAACTGATTAACAGAAAAAAACAGTAGCTGTGAAGTTCAAATATGATGATTGTAACACCCTGATTTATTCCACAATTAATGAGAGAAATAATGAATGAATTTATTCCACTTGAAAGTGAAAGTTGCTCAGTCGTGTCTGACTCTCTGCAATCCCATGGATTGTACAGTGCATGGAATTCTCCAGGCCACAATACTGGAGTGGGTTGCCTTTCTCTTCTCCAGGGGACATTCCCAACCCAGGGATTGAACGCAGGTCTCCTGCATTGCAGGCGGATTCTTTACCAGCTGAGCTATCAGTCTATCAGGGAGTTGGTAAAGAATCCACCTGCAATGTGAGAGACCTCGGTTTGATTCCTGGGTTGGAAAGATCTGCTGGAGAAGGGATAGGCTACCCACTCCAATATTCTTGGGCTTCCCTTGCGGCTCAGCTGGTAAAGAATCAGCCTGCAATGCAGGAGATCTGGGTTTGATCCCTGGGTTGGGAAGATCCCCCAGAGAAGGGAAAAGGGAAGATTCCCTGGAGAAGGGAAATTCTACCCACTCCAGTATTCTGGCCTGGAGAATTCCATGGACTGCGTCCATGTGGACGCAAAGAGTCAGACACGACTGAACGGCTTTCACTTCATGTAGTGAGTGAATACAATAGCAGTTGTATTTAATAGTTCCAAACAACAAGATAGCGCGCATGTTTGGTTGTTTGTGTTCAGTCACTAAGTCGTGTCCGACTCTTTGAGACGCCGTGGACTGCAGCACGCCAGGCTCTTCTGTCCCTCACTATCTCCCAGAGTTTGCCCATATTAATGTCCATTGATTCAGTGATGCTATCTAACCATCTCATTCTCTGTCGCCCTCTTCTCCTTTTGCCTTCAATATTTCCCAGCATCAGGGTCATTTCCAATGAGTGCAGCATGTGTGGAGCCTTGACTAAATGCCAGCTAGTAGTTCAGCTTTATACACATTTAACACAACTCCCATTTCACAGACAAAGAAACTGAGGCTGAGAGCATAAGTAAGTTGTCCCAGCTACAGAGCTAGAAGTGACAAGGTCAGCATTCAAAGCCAAATCTTTCTGACTCAAAACTCATGCTCTTACCACTGGAAAAAAGTTTGGAGGATCAAAATTCAAGTTGCCTGAGAGTCCAGCTGACGTCACCAATGCCATCCCACCCCATCTGGTCTAGAACCGGCTGCTAAGCAGGGAAGAAATGGAGTGTTTTTTCTCTGTTAAAGATTTACCATGTATAAATGTATGAGAATATTAAAGGCAACAATTAACTTTATTGGAAACCTTATATTCTCCAGCCTCATTAGAGCTGCCAACAAGATCTATTATTAGTATTACTATGCAGATACTGTAATAAAAAGGGTATTTAAGGTGGATAGTTTGGCAATGAAATAAAATAGCTTTTCTCTCTCTTTCTTTTCCTTTTTAAGATATATGTGTGTATCAGAGAGGGTCTGGAGCAAGGCAAAAGCCTCATGGGATGCAAGGACTGAAGAGCTCATAAAATGTTTCTCTACAGCCATCGCAGATGCTGAGAGAAGGTGGGGGCCCCCTGAAGGTCATTGGAGCTCTGTCCATCTCAGTGGGATTGACCCTAACACCGCGCGGAAGAGGATTTCTGTGGGGGAGAAGCCCCCACTTGTTGGAATGGTCACGTGTGATCGAACCCAGCTGCCACCTTTGAGATTGTGAGTGTTTCCCCAAGTTCCTCATGGGAGCTTCAGCCTCTTCCATCTCATCGTCTCATCTCAACGATGGCTTAAACTCAGAGAATGACCCCAGCCCCTTCCTGCATCCTCCCCACACCCCTGCCTTGGGTTATGGAAAGAACAGAAATGAGGAGCCTGCCTCCCTGCCTTCTTATTCTGGCTTGTGCCCCCTCATCAGCCTGCCCCTCTCAAGTCACTGTCTCAATGCAGAAGGCCTCCTGGACGAGGGGAGGATTTCTCCTGGGTCTGTTCCAGGAACAAATGGAACATGGGGGGTGCTTAGGCTTTCTCATTCCTGGGCTGGCTCGCTCTTACAGCACAGAGAAGTCACTGCCCTCCCTCCCAACATCACCCACCTTTTCCCACTCCCTGCACCAAGCCCAGGATAGGTGAGCCAGCAGGGGCAGGAGACACCCAATTCCTGACTCACTGGAACCATCCCTGGATCTGTTAAATGGAAAATTCCCCACTTAATTAAAGCCTTAGCCCTCCTGTGGGGGCCTAGCTGTGTAAGCCCTCATGCTTATTATGATTATTACTCCTTTTATTAATACTAATAGTTGGCTTCCCTTGTAGCTCAGTTGGTAAAGAATCTGCCTGCAGTGCAGGAGACCTGGGTTCGATCCCTGGGTTGGGAAGATCCTCTGGAGAAGGAAATGGCAACTCACTCCAGTATCCTTGCCTGGAAAATCTCATGGACAGAGGAGCCTGGAGGGCTGCAGTCCATGGGGTCGCAAAGAGTCGGGCACGACTGAGCGAATAACACTAACTAACTAACTAATAGTTACCATTTTATTGTACGCTATGTGTCTACTCATTTAATCTTCACAATCAGCCTGTAAAGTAGATAATGTTGCTATCTTCATATTGTGAGAAAACAGGTTCAGGGAGCTGACGGAACTCACCCAGCCATCATCCTTGCCAATCGAGACCTTTGCAATAACCTTCTAACCAGTCTCCCAAGTTCCACTCTCGATCCCCTGCAATTTGCTCTACACGGAGCAACAAGTTATAAACCTCGGGGACAAGTCATCCTTCCTTGTGCCCCAGGGCCTTTGCACTGGCTGTTTTCTGTCTCAGTAGAATGTTCTTGCTCCAGATTTCCTCTTTATCATCATTCAGATTTCAACTCAAAGAGGTCTTACGTGACCACTCTTCTAGGCACACAGCTTCTTGTCCTCCTCTATACCACTACGTGCCTAGAACAGTACCTGAAACACAGCAGGTACTATTAAATACATAGTAAACATTCCTTGGGAAGATGTTAGCAAATTTGTCTAAGGCTACATGTTCTGAGTTGTAGCAGGAAGTCAAATTCAGGTCTGCTACTGCTGCTAAGTCACTTCAGTCGTGTCCGACTCTGTGCGACCCCATAGATGGCAGCCCACCAGGCTCCCCGTCCCTTGTCCGTTCTCCAGGCCAGAACACTGGAGTGGATTGTCGTTTCCTTCTCCAATGCATGAAAGTGAAAAGTGAAAGTGAAGTCGCTCAGTCGTGTCCGACTCTTCGCGACCCCATGGGCTGCAGCCTACCAGGCTCCTCCACCCATGGGAACTTCCAGGTAAGAGTACTGGAGTGGGTTGCCATTGCCTTCTCCAAAATTCAGTTCTGTCTGACCCTTAATCATGCAGCAGGTATATGTGTGGTTCAGATATTCAGGTGAAGGACGAGTGGGTTGGGGGCTGCCCAGGACTCTCATGGACAACTCATCAGGAGTCCAAATATAAATCCTTCACAGGACCTGATTGGCAATCCCAGCAGTGAGAAGGCCAGGTAAGGACCAACCCACAACCTAAGGGGAGGAGCAGTTCCCAGAAAGAAGGAGAAGGGAAGGGTCAAGTGTAAGTCCACTAGCAGTCCAGTGGTTAAGACACGGCACTTACAAAGTGGGGAGCGTGGTTTCTATCCCTAGTTGGGAAACTAAGATCCCTCATGCCGTGCAGCGTGACCAAAAATTTTTAAGAAAAGAGTGAGTCCTGGGTGCTGTAAACCGTAGCCTGGAGCCCAGGGTCACCTGAGTGAGCACTGCTTGGCTGTTTGAACCCCTCTCCAGGCTCCCAGGACCCACTGATCCTGGACGCCATTCATTGACTTGTTTCTCTCTCCCACGGAGATCCCTGGATGGGGCTGTCTGCAAACTTCAGTTGTCGGGGGACGGGGGGTGGGGGCTCAGGACCTGTTCTCATCAGCTGTGTACCTGAGGTCAGTTCGGGACTTTCCTGGCACAACCTCTTACCCTAAAACAACAGAGGTCAGGCTACATGGGGTTTGCTCTGCTGAGGCCCAGTGTGCGTAAGATTTCACACACTCACCTCCCAGGAGACCTGCCAGAGGTCTCCATCCGCGACCAGGGCAGGCTGTCCCAGCCCTCACTTTTAGTTTACACGAAAATATCTGGCATGCTGGCAATTGCCCTTGCGTGCTTACTACTGAGTCCAGGCCTGAATTGCGGGGAGGTGGAAAGAATGCAGAAAACACAAGCTTCTTCCTTGGACACTGGACATCTAACCAAGAGAGAGGGCCTGCCTGTGCATGCGCACGTGCACGCACGCACACACACACACACACACACACGCTGCTTCACAGGCTACGAGCATGGGCCGCATCAGACCAACAGGCTCACATTCAAATCCTGACTCAGCTACTTGCGATTTGGGTGATTATTTCAAACCATCGAAGTCCCGAGTTTCCCATGTGCAATGCACAATTGTGCACGCACACCCCATAGTACTGTTGTGAGAGTAAAGAGCGAAGCCCATCGCAAGGGGCCCGGCACCTGCACGCTCGTAAAGACAACAAGAGCAGCAGTTGCAATCACAGTAGCTGTTATGGGAAACAGCCCACAGGCCACATTTTAAGAAGTACAAATTAACTAATTAATTTCAGACTAAAGCAGGTCATAAACGCTAAGACGACCGTGATGGTGATACACCTTTGAATGATGTTGTAGGGGCAGACTTCTCAGAAGAGGTATATTTTGAAGCTCGGAGATGACTCAGAATATTAGAGATATTATTCCAGCAGACTTCGGAGTTGATTTCTTACCTTTGTACATCATGGCACGCAGGGAAATGGTAACATTTGATCTGCCTGCTGGAGCACACAGCTTCGGCTACTCCCAGCTGAAAGAGAGCCAGCCAGGGTGCTGGGGCCATCCTGGGCCATCCCCACCCACCCAGGCATCTCAGAGCCTAGGGAACCCCCCTCTCAACACATGGGTTGCATATTTGAGCCCCCAATCCCCCATCATGTACCACAACACATCTGGGAAACTCAGTTTCAGAATAAGCTCCTCCACTGACAAATGAGAAAACAGATTTAAGGAGCAAAAGTGACTTGGCTGAGGTCCCACACTTGGGCCAGCACCAAGTGGGAAACTAAGGTCCCTGGACTATATTGTCTGCTCTTGAAAGATGGGAGGACATCAGGTCACGGGAGGAGGTCAGGGAGCTCATTTCAGGGCAAGGGAAATGTTAACCTACATTAACAGAGGAAATCTGACCCAGCAAATAATGAGGATGCAGTGGTGAGGCTGAGCATCTGCAGCATCGTGGGCATGTGGGAAGCACTTTGCGTGCCTTTCCTCATCCAGTGCTGGTACCCTGAGACGGCACTGTGACGGCCTATGAGAGGGCAGGTCAACCGGGACGTTTCGCCACAATGGATGAAAGCTTGGGGAGGTCCATCTCCAGAGCTATGCCCACCACACTCACCCGGAGCAGGAAGCAGGCTGACCCTACGGCCTTGGACCTCCACAGCCAGGGCCAGAGAAGAGGGCCCCCTAGGAAGGAATGACAGACTCGGGTCCATTGAACTGAAGGAAGCCCTCAGTCCTCATTCTCCTGTCCGATCTCCCATCCCTGCTGCATGCAGGGGAGTGACCTTTGAACCTGGCCCTGCCACCTGTCCGCAGGCATCTTTTACAGCCCATCTCCCAGGTAAATAGTGTGTCAGTATTGCCAACACTCCACCTGTTGGTTAGAAGCACCAGTCAGGACAGTCAGGGGCACCAGCACATATAGGAAAGTGATTCACAGATGTACAGCTCAATCCCAGCCAAAGCCCAAGTCTGGCCTCTTCCATCAGGAGCTCTCAGTCCTCAGATGCCCCTAGCTCTTTCCAGCTAAACTGCCCTCCTACGGCCCCTGACAGCCTCCTGTGCCAGCCTCAAAGGCCCTCCTCCAGGACCTCTTTGCTTGTGCCCTTTGGAACTGAATTCAGAAGCAGCTCCCAGCAGCAAAACCAATTTTACTGAATGGAGCTTGAAATGCAGGCAGCCTTGGGACTCGTAGGCCAAGGACAGAGCCCCTGAGGCCCCTGTGGGCCTTGTTGGGGCCCAAAGTTGGGGCCTGTAGGAAGAGCCAACCCCAAGGCCTTCGTCCCATTCAACAGAGTCCCATTCAACTGGACTTCCATTCAGCAGAGCTCAGCACCTCGTGGAGAAAACACCCTAGGATTTGGGAGAGCATTTACCATCACAAAAAAGAAGCTGTTTAATCTGTATTTTAAATTTTTAAATGACTCCTCCTGAGACTAATTGTCCCTCTCATCTCCCAATCCAACACTCAATTCCTTCATTCAAATTTCATTTCTGTCCCCTGGAGCCTGAGTCCATTGCTAGGAGTCTTCCATGTTTGTTTCATTTGGGAGCTCTCTCTCTTCATCTCTGCAAAATTTCTTGGCTCAAAGGCAGCTCTGAATGTGGTATGCTGGGATTCCACATTCAGTGTCTGGTAGGGATACTTGGCACTCAATAGGTCAGCTCTTAACCCTGATAAAGCCTCTAAGGGTCCTGGAAGCTCTCAGGGCTCCCCAGTCTGAGGTCCCCGTTGACCTCAGGTGGCACATGCACCTTTTGTCTCCTCTTTCTGCAGCCTGACTCTAGGGATCCCGTTATCATCCTGATGTTTGGGGCAGACACTAGCTGTGAGGTGTGTGCTAAGCCTAGAGCCTCACAGGCAAGGCTTCTTCCACCTTTCTTCTTCAACACATGGTCCTGAATAGCTGCGATGGTTCCTTTGGGTGGTTTCACCACCCATCATCTTAGATAGTTTTGACTCTTCAAGATTGGGCTTAGTGGTAAAGAATCTGCCTGCCAATGCAGGAGATGTGGGTTTGATCCCTGGGTCAGGAAAATCCCCTGGAGAAGGGAATGGCAACCCACTCCAGTATTCGCCGTGGACAGAGGAGTCTGGTGGGCTACATTTCATGGGGTTGCGAACAGTTGGACACGACTGAGCCTGCAGTCATTCATGCATACGCATGCTTCAAAGATCGCTCTTTTTTTCTACATTCAGTTCCCACAGCACCCCAAGCAGCATCC
The DNA here is from genome assembly GCA_006410635.1 of Cephalophus harveyi. Lineage (NCBI taxonomy): Eukaryota > Metazoa > Chordata > Mammalia > Artiodactyla > Bovidae > Cephalophus > Cephalophus harveyi. The sequence goes on from SJYT01064044.1 coordinate 320,395, forward strand.
TGCTGTGGCCCCAAAGCCTGGGATCAGATGTTAAGGGTCTGATTCTGCCCCTACTTTCCCACAAGACCTGACAGGTCACCACCCCTGCTCCCTCCTTCGTAGAATAATAAAGTTGGGCCAGGCTTCTTGGTTCTAATATTCTAGAGAGGCAGAGTAGGTTTTAATAATCCCATTTTACAGATGATGAAACTGAGGTTCAAATCTCAAAATCAATGTATCTGAGATTCCAAATGATTGGCTGAAAAACTAAGCGTGAAATTCCTCTCCAGAATCCTTTTCTTGAGTTATTTCCATAAGACCCCGTGTTGCTGGTGGCTACCGCAGCAGACAGCTCAGGTACAGAACATTTCCGTGATCACAGAAAGTTATTTGGGCAGTGCTAGTCTGGAAAGTATCTTTATCTGCATTTCTCTCTCAGTTAAACTTATTGCCTCCAAGGCAGAGGGTCAGTATCTGTATCTGTTTCTGTGGTACCTGGCACTGTGCATGTGTGTGCCGTCGCTTCAGTCGTGTCTGACTCTTTACGATTCCACGGATTGTAGCCCTGCAGGCTCCTCTGTCCATGGGATTCTCCAGGTAAGAATACTAGAGTGGGTTGCCATGCCCTCCTCCAGGGCACCTCCCTGACCCAGGGATCAAGCCTGGCTCTCCGCGTCTCCTGCATTGCAGATGGATTCCTTACTGCTGAGCCACCAGGGACACTTGTTATCAAAAGTGCTCAAATATCTATCAGACGGATTTGTTTGCTGACAGAAAACCTTACCACCTAACTAGGACCTGGGCTCAAAGTTCAGGCTGGAGAAGTTGTGATGGAGAGTGGGACCTGTGTAGGATGGGGAGATCCGTCCTCAAAGCGGGAGGCCAGGAGCCCCGCTGCTGGGACAGAAAGCCTCACTAATCCATCTCTGCTCTGTGGGGACAGGTGAGGGGAGTACCTAGCATCAGTGGGAAAGGAAGTGGACCAGAAGGACCAGACACTGCCAGGGGTGGAGCCAGTTGAGGGTGCCTACTTGTCCACCACCAAAGAGAATTCTCGCTGGGCCGCTTCCTCCTAGGCACCAGGAGGAAATTCTGCTAATTATTAAACCCAAACTTGGGATTTGCATTTTTATGAAATGCTCATGCAGGAGGCAAATCATTTCCCTTTAAAAAAAAAATATCAAGATGGATAGGGGGAGAAAAGGCTCATACCAGTACCTACTAATTCAATCTAATCTTGGTCATTTCAGTTTCCATAAGAAAGTGCTTTCATAAAGCTACAAAGCTAACATCCATAACTCTCCAGTTTCCCCAGACAGGATACCTCTGCATTAAGTTTCCCATTTATCTTCGGAGATGGCAAATCATCCATTTATAATGGGATCTAATAAAGCGAGCTCCCATCGCAGTCCCAGCTGCTGGAATGCACCTCTGATCCAGGGACATTACTCTGGAGCCCGAGACTGTCTCAGTCTTCATGGCGGCCCCCTGACTAGGTTTGTCTGGGTGCACAGTGCCTGGGGCATCAACACACAACACCGTTGTGGAGGCACGAGTGTGGTAAGGGGAAGGGGTGTGGCAGAGAGGCAGGTACCCTATGCCCACCAGCCTGATCACACACATCCTTCCTTGAGGAGCTGAGATGAAGCAGTAAGAAAGGAGCTGAACCTGGCTCAGGCTTCAAGGTAGCTAGAGCTTGCTGTAGAGATAATTTGGGAAGGAACAGGGTGTAGCAGACCTATTCCAGAGGCTCATTTAGGCAGGTAGGGATCAGGTTCCACTGTCATAGGGTGGATTCTTTGGGAAGCAACCTCTTGAGATTGAGTTTAGCCAGCAGGGTGTTTACTAGGCAGAGCCCACAGGGTCCGCACCAGTGGGGAAGATAAATAGAAAGCAGAGGGAGGAACGCAGCTTTTATGCAGGCCAGCAGCAGCCGTGGCCAACCCCACAAGGAGTCCTGGAACACAGAATGGTCCTCTGAAGCTGTCCCCAATCCAGCCAAGATGGCCAGGCCTTCTATTCCCTCATCAATCTGTCACTCGATGTGGGCCACCTCCAAAGGGAGGTATCTTAGGCAGGAAGCTTTCCGCAGCTGAAACAATCTCTGATGGGGCTCAACTACTGAAGTCTGTCTGCTGATCACCTCCCCAGCAGCTAGGTCTAGTCCTTCACTGAAGGCAGATCTGGGAGGCACACTAGGGTGTCTACCACACTACCATCGCTCTCCCCTCTCCACCAGAAAATATGCTTTAATCACACTACCTCTGGGCCTTTAGTGCCCAGGACCTGTGGGGTAAAAGGCAGTGAGCCCCGCTACCTGCCTGCTCAGGCATAGGCCCTAGTTTCTCTCCGGCTAAGTGACCTAGAAAAGACTGTTCCCATCAATTTCTTGGCACTTCCCAGTGGGCAGCGCAATAGATTCCGGGCGGGGGCGGGTGTCAAAGAAACTGTCAGGCAAACAAATGCAGGTGCCGACAGTCAGAAGCTTTCCCGTTTGAACCACAGAGGTAAGGGGAGGGGGATGTAGGCAGACATATCTAGGGTCTGCTGCACCCCCTCTTCTGTATCCCCAGTATATGCCCATGGAGCCTCTGCTCAAACTTTTCCAGTGGCGGGGAGCTCATTACCTAATATGGTAGCACACTGCATAGTCAGGCAGGTCTAGGCATCAGAAAGTTATTTCTTAGTTTAAGCTAAAATCTGACCATTGCCCAGTCTTGGTTCAGTACATTCCACTAGGACAGGGGCAGGGAATTTTGTCTGTACATTTCGTGGCTATACCCTCATAGTAAGAACATGTGGCACATGTTAAGCTCAGTATTTCTTGAATGAATGAATGCTGGCATGCATGTGGGCTTCCCCAGTGGCTCAGGAGTAAAGAGTCCGCCTGCAGTGCAGAAACCGCAGGAGATGCGTGTTGGATCTCTGCGTCTCCTGGGAAGATCCCCAGGAGGAGGAAATGACAACCTACTGCAGTATTCTTGCCTAGAAAATCCCCTGGACAGAGGAGCTTGCAAGGCTGCAGTCCATGGGGTCACAAAGAGTAGGACTTGACTGAAGCAACTTAGCAGGCATTCCTTTGAAATGCATGCAGGGCCCATGCTGCCAAGGAGTTTACAGCCTGCTTCTGTTTCCAACCTGCTTTCCCACATATAACCTATGTGATTGGATTCTCATGGGTTTAAGGGCATAACCCAGTGCCTGGAACAAAACTGAGCCGAAGTGCTAGTACTCATTCACTCAAGGAGCCCGCAATGGATTCCTAATGCATGTCAGAATCTCTCTAGGTGCTCTGGGCTCTGGTCTTCGGAAGTAGAAAGTGTTAACACGGTGGGAGAGGGCAAAAAATTACCAGCGGTGAGGATGATTTTAGAAAAAGTGTCTAGGTGTTTCATCAGGCACAGTGGACAAACACACACATTCCTACTCAAAACTCACCCTTCCCTTCAACAGAGCCAGCTCTCCCAATACAGACCTTGAAACCTGGCCGGGAAACAAGACCCTCAGGGAAACCCAGCTCCCTCACCCACCCCTCTGCAGGAAAAAGGACCCGTCACAGCCCCAGCACACCGTTCCTGCTGCCCCTCAGGTCTGCAGGATCTGGGTTCTCACCACCCCTCCCTCTGCCATTTGTATCTCCTCTGAAATGCTTCTGTGTGCAAGTGGGGATGGGGGAGCAGATTAGCTTCCCTTCCTGAAACACTGCTCTGATGCCAGGAAGAGCGAGCTGGAATCAGCAAGGCGAGTTAAGCTTTCTGACTGCAGCCCCAGGCTTAGCGGGGCCGATTACAACAGCAGGTGATGAGCCACGTTACCGCCGCTGTGGAGCCTGTGAAAATCCTGTTACAGGGCAAAGGCGTTTTAGCTACAGCTCCAAATTTCAGAGAATGATTGAGCTGGAACGTGGCAGGCAGTAGGCAACCGGGAACCTAAGTTATTTGACTTAAACCGAGAACAAGGACCAAGGAGGCTGCAGGGGGTAGAGAATTCCAGACAGGGACCCAGGTGTGCCACCCTCCCCCACCATCCCCTCCCCCAGAGCCTCTTCCCACCCCCACCAAGTCTGCACACCCTCCCACCATCCTTCCCTCCCTTCTACAGCCCATCTTTAAGCAGAAGGAGCTTCCATCTGCCTTGAATCCTGTCTTCCTCACCAATCTGTAAGCTCCTGGAGATCAGAGTGTGAGGTTTCTTCAACCCTGCGGGGTTTAGCACAGCGCCTGGCTCATATTAATGCTCAATAAAGTCTGCTGAATGATGCATTGGTTACGGCCTCAAAGTCACTTCTTCCTTGCCTTGTTCTGCCTGATTTCTAGATCCACCCACCCCATCTCCAACCACTACCACACACACACATACACATACTCCCACTGGGTGCTTCTGGAAACCCACATCTTTTATGCAGCCCTCCCTGGCTCCTTGGAAAAGAAGTAACGCCTGGCTAGCAGATCCAAATCTGACTGCAAATAAGACACTTAGGCAGAGGGAAAGACTTTAAGAAGCAACCCAGGAAAAGAAAGCTCCTTGAGTATTTGCTTTGCCCTATTAAATGGGAAGGACTTCCCAGGTGGCACTAGTGGTAAAGAAGTAAAAATAGTGAAGTAAATGTCACTCAGTCGTGTCCGACTCTTTGCGACCCCATGGACTGTAGCCTACCAGGTTCCTCCGTCCATGGGATTTTCCAGGCAAGAATACTGGAGTGGGTTGCCATTTCCTTCTCCAGGAGATCTTCCCAACCCAGGGATCGAACCCAGGTCTCCTGCAGTGTAGGCAGATGCTTTACTGTCTGAGCCACCAGGTAAATCTCTAGCCACCTGTCAATCCCAGAGATGTAGAGACACAGGTTTGATCCCTGGGTCAGGAAGATCCCCTGGAGGAGGCAACTCACTTCTGTATTCTTGCCTAGAGAATCCCTGGGACAGAGGAGCCTGGTGGATTACACTCCATAGGGTTGTGCAGAATTGGACACGACTGAAGCGACTTAGCACACGTTAGATGGGAAAGAGTAAAATCACAAGATTGAGAGTCTATTCTGGAGCCTTTGAATCCAACATCCCCCCACCACACTTAACCACCTCCTCAAATTGGTCCTCATTTGCATTTAATGGGAAGAAGCCTGATGGGAGAAACAAGGGACCTAGAAAAGCCATTAGGGGTCTGGGTTCAAATCCTAGTTTTTCAAGTCTCTCAAGATTTCTGACCCTCTCTGGTAAACGACCCACCTCATAAGCTATATTACCAAGACAGCCTATGTGAGGAACGTCTCAATGGTCAACACACAGTAGAAATTAATCAAATAATAATGGTGTCATCAGTGTTAAAATCATGATGCCCCATATGCTAGACCTGAGCATTGTCCGTCATGACTAAGGAAACCCAATGAGGTCCTTGATCTGATGTGATCCTCACAACAGCGCTAAAGTGAGTGATGCTATGCCCCTTGCCGTTGTTTAGTCACTAGGTCATGTCCAGCTATTTGTGACCCCAGGGACTGTAGCCCACCAGGCTCCTCTTTCCTTGGGATTTATCAGGCACGAATGCTGGAGTGGGTTGCCATTTCTTTCTCCAGGGGATTTTCCTGACCCAAGGACTGAACTCGCGTCTCCTGCATTGGTAGTCAGATTCTCCACCAGGGAAGCCCATGCATCTTGTTCAGAGAGGAAACTGGGCTCAGAGGAGCAACTTGTCCAGGGTTGCCTGGCTGGGAAACACAAAGGCTGGAAGTGGAATCCAGGTACTGAGACCAGAACCTGAAGCTGTTCCCCACAGCAGGCTACCTGCCCCCGGCCCCACCAGACAGGAACAACCAGTCGTCATCAGGGTGCACATCCATTGTCCAGCCAGACAAAAAAGATGGGAGCAAAGCTCTCTCCTACCTCCCTCCCTTCACTCCCTCCCCATCTCCCTCCCTTCCTTCCTTCCACCACGCAGTGATTAAACACTCTCCATATGCTCAACCCTCCAGTAGTGAATATGCGGGATAAAAAAAAAAAGACAAGCTGTCCCTACAGAAGGCAGTTTACAGTCCAGCCAAAGAGACAAAATGACCGTCACAGGAAGTAATCTCAGAGTGCAGGCCACATTTCCATGGGGACACAAAGCCTCTCCAAGCAAAATACGCATGTGTGATCAGAGGACATTCATGTGCGGAGTAGATGGGAGAGACCCCAGAATGATGAGCAGAAGCTACCAGGAGACAGAGTTACCAGGCAGGAGCTGGGCAAAGATGAAAAGAGCTGCCCTGGAAGTAGGTATTCAAGGGGTATCTGGGTGATTGACTTCAAGCCCCACCCCAGCCCCAAGTTCTCCAAATTAATGACCGTTCCTTCTAGAGTCCACTGTAACAGAAGCAAGGGGATCCCAAGAGGTCAGTATGCATCCTCTCCAGAGAAACTGGAGCTTTCCGGAGCAGGGAGCAGATCAAGCGCTGCCCAGCTCAGGCTAATATGGCCTCAGGCTTCTCATCTCACATAAGCCATTCCCCCTCCAGCTCCTCATGCCTGGTTTCTCCAGGCCAAGATTTAGAGTACCCGTGGCAGCTGCCTCTCCCTTCAAGAGAAAACAAAGTAGAAAGCATGCAAAGACCCTCTGAAAATCCCTTGTTTGCTCTCCGCTTCTGAGCCACTGCAGAACACGGGCTGGCAGTGTCCCAGGGGGTCTCTGCCTCTGTCCAGCCCTTTGCAATGACTCCTATCCGCGTCTCCTCCCGCAGCAAGGTCCTGCTCTCACACAACAGAAGGGACAGAGACCCGAGGCTCGTGTGCACCCAGCGTTCCTCCACCTGGCACTGTCCTCAGTGCCACCAAAATGAAGGGAACTCCAGGCTGCCTGCTCTGGGGGATCCTTCTTGTCAGGGGAAGCCTCTCATCCTTAGGATCCCAGAACTGGAGAAGGTAGTCCTTAGTGGTCATCTCCTCCAGCCTCCTCATTTACTGTCTACTGCAGATGACACCGCACGGCAATGTCAGACCTGTAGCAACTCCCTTTGTGCACTGACGGCTGAGCTGCCTGGGCACCGGGGCAGAACTACATCACTACTGTGGGACTTCGGTAAACTGAGTATTGTCTCGCATCCCTTAGGCAGTATTCTTTATGGGGCCTGCTGCTGCTGCTAGGTCGCTTCAGTCGTGTCCGACTCTGTGCGACCCCACGGACGGCAGCCCACCATGCTCCCCTGTCCCTGGGATTCTCCAGGCAAGAACACTGGAGTGGGTTGCCACTTCCTTCTCCAATGCACGAAAGTGAAAATGAAAGTGAAGTCGCTCAGTCGTGTCCGACTCCCAGCGACCCCATGGATGCAGCCCACCAGGCTCCTCCATCTGTACATAACATCCCACGATGCAGCAGAAAGAGGAGGTTTTGAAACCCTCCAAAGCAGGATTGAAATCCTGGCTTCTACAGTTGGCAGCTATCTGACTCTGAAAGTGAAAGTAAAGTCGCTCAATCATGTCCGACTCTTTGCGACCCCATGGACCGTAGCCTACCAGGCTCCTCTCTCAATGGGATTCTCCAGGCAAGAGTACTGGAGTGGGTTGCCATTTCCTTCTCCAGGGGATCTTCCCAACCCAGGGATCAAACCCTGGTCTCCTGCATTGCAGGCAGACACTTTAACCTCTGAGCCACCAGGGAAGTCAGCACTTCTGACTCTGAGCTGGTGATATAAATTCCCCATGCATCAGTTTCCTTGTGGCTAAAATAGAGGTGAGATTTGCCTGTGCTGAGTGTTTATGCAGCTTCAAGGATGCAAGGTATGTAAAGCCTTTGGCATTAAGTAGTAGCTCCCTGCTTCTTCCTCCTTAAGACCCCTGGTTGTGGGGGGGACAGGGGTGGAAATGAGCTTTCTTACTTCCTCTCTGCAAAGATTGGTCCCAGCATATAGTTCCTATTAGCCCCAGACACCACTGCCCATGAGTCAGCCACAAGCTAAGAGGGATGAGGTTGAGAGGGGCAGGGAGACAGGAACAGGTGTGGCAGTTGTGACTTCTGGCCCGGTGAGGCAAGAGGAACTGGCCACTCCACTGTAGAGAGAGGCAATCTAGTGGGAATAAGAGGCACCTTCCAGGCGTGGGTACCCAGGCCCCTTCCCAGGAGCAGTCAACTGGGCTGAACACTCTGAATCCCACTGAGGGGTTGTCCCCTTCCCTCTAAGACCAGATAAGGAGGACCGAGTTAAGGAGGAATGGTAGGAAAAAAGTGTGATGATTAATTTTATATGATCGCTTGACTGGGCCACCAGGTGCCAAGACATTTGGCCAAGCATTATTCTGAATGTTTTTCTGAGGGTGTTTCTGAAGGAGATTAACATTTCAACCAATTGATGGAGTAAAGCAGATTGCCCTCCCCCACGAGGGTGGGCCTCCTCCGATTAAAGGGCTGGATAGAACAAAAAGACTGACATTCCATGAGCAACAGAGAGTATCTCCTGCCTTTGGTATTAACATATTGGCTTTTTTATGCCTTTGAACTCAAACCAAAATATTGGCATTTCTTGAGTCTTGAGCCTTTGGACTGGAACTATACCATTGGTTCTGCAAGTTGCTCACTGACCCTGGAGATTTTAGGACTTATTAGCCTCCATAATTGCATGGGCCAATTCCTTCTAATAAATCCCCTTCCATATATACATATATATGTGTGTGTGTGTGTATAAATATATTTTTATATAAGCATACACATGGAATATGAATGTAGAAATGTATATTCACATATATATGGAAACTATAAGTGTATATGGAAATATATATATGTATACACAGGCACACACACACTTTCTATTAGCTTTGTTTCTCTGGGGAGCCCTAATATAGCAGAAATCCTACTCATCACTAGAGAAAATGTTCTAACACTCTGAGCTGCCAACCCCTGGATGTATGAAAGCAGAGCCTCGCTCAGCATCCACATACTCAGTAGGAACATGAGTGTGACACATTCCAAAGACCCTCCTGTCTCTCAAAGTCTGTGATTTTAAGGTAGAAATGGGGAGGGCATCATGCAGCCATTTTTCTCCCCAGAAGTTGGCCAGGGCAGGTGCAAGCGGGATGAAAGGGACCACATGAAATCTATCTCCCCTGTGAGCTTCTCTTTTGAGCTTCCAACACCCCCTGAACCACTTAGATCACACGGTGAGTAAAGCAAGTTCTTCTCACTCCCAGCCCTGTGTTCTCCCTTCACTGTGATGCTGAGAGGGGTGTGGAGATGACGAGGGAGGCGGAGAAGAAACCCTGGAGAGACCCAGGGCTCATCAGGAATGGGAAGGGGTGAGAGCATGTGGTCAGCTTAAGGGGACGGGAGAGGAGCCCCAATTCCCTGACCCAGGCCCCAGCTCAGAAATTCAGGATCACAGAATCATAGCATAGCCTGGGGGCCTCCTGTCTGCCTTCTCTACCTTCAGAAGGAAATAATGGGAGAACGATAAAGGTATAAGGAACACTTATTCTAGAAAATTCTGATCATTATGTACTTTAAATGAAGATTTAAAAGAAAACAGCATTTCTCTTGCTTGAAATGTTTTTGCGATAATCCTATTATGAGGACAAAGTGTGGGGAAAAGGTTTTCTCCATGGCTGTGACAGAGATTTTGGAAGGAAAGAGAATCTAATTCCCACTTCTCTCTTGTCTTATTCCATCTCTCCTCTATTTCTCTGATCCTTCCAAAATACCCCATCCCCACATCCTCTTCAGATAGGCTCCCTCTAACTCTCTGGCTGATTCAGCCCACGTATCCTGAAGGAGACCGAAATGGCCACCTGGATGCTGTGGTTTCTCACCTCCTGCTGACCCGGAGCTGAGTCAGCCAGGGTGGCAGTCGTGAGCTGACACATGAGAACCGGCAGCTGTGAGCAGAGCTGGTGACCATGAGGCGGGGCCGCTGGGCAGAGCCTGGGGTGCCCTAGGTGTCAGCCTCGGAAAAGGGAGCCGATGAGGGGGCTATACTCATCTCTTGGCCCTAGAAAGGCAGGGGAACTCTCTTGAGGAGCCATCCGTCTTTTCTGGGATGGACTTCAGAGTGGGAGAGCGAGTTGAGTGGAGTCCGAGTGTCATAGGTTGGATTGTGTCCCTTGGAAGTCCTGACCCCCCAGGACCTCAGAATATGACCTTATTTAGCAATAGAGTCTTTACATGCTAAGTTGCTTCAGTTGTGTGCTACTCTTTGCAGCCCTATGGACTATAGCCCACCAGGTTCCTCTGCCATGGGATTCTGCAGGCAAGAATACTGGCGTAGGTTGCCATGCCCTCCTCCAGGGGATCTTCCCAACCCAGGGATAGAACAGCCATCTCTTGTGTCTCCTGCATTGGCAGGTGGGTTCTTTACCACTAGTTACCACCTGTGCCACCTGGGAAGCCCTCAGTAATCAGATCAAAGATAGCTTCTTAGAGTGGGGCCTAAACCTATATGCTTGGGGATTGATCTGCCTCCCCTCAAAATTCGTAGATTTAAACTCCAACCTTGAATCAAACAGTAAAGAATTTGCCTGCAGTGCAGGAGACCTACATTCAGTCCCTGGGTCGAGAAGATCCCCCTGGAGAAGGGAATGGCAACCCACTCCAGTATTCTTGCCTGAAGAATTCCATGGACAGAGGAGCCTGGTGGGCTACAGTCCATGGGGTCGCAAAGAGTCAGACATGACTGAGCAATAAACACTCCAATGTGAGAGTATTTGGAGATCAGGCCTGTGAGAAGGTAGCTAAGAGAAGTAAAGCAGAGGCACTCACTCAACTGATAGGGCTGTGTCCTCATAAGAAGAGACATCGGAGCTCTCTACCTCCACCACGGCAGAATGCAGTGAGAAGGAGGTGTCTGCAAGCCAAGAAAAGGGTTCTCCCCAGAAACCAGATCTGCCACGTCTAGATATTGAGTTTTCCAGCCTGCAGAATTGTGAGAAAATTAATTTCTGTCATTTAAATCATGGCATCTGTGCTATTTCATTACAGCAGCCTCACCTGAGCAATACACCCAGGGTCTTTATAAAAAGGGAAATTGGGGTGGGGAGTGGGTACTCCTCTAGTGGTCCAACAGTTAAGACTGTGCTCCCAGTGCAGATGGCTCCAGTTAAATCCTTGGTCAGGGAACTAGATCCCACAACTAAGCGCTCGCATGCCAAAACTAAAGATCCCGCATGCCACAACTAGAACTGGAGCAGCCAAATAAATAAATATACATTTTTTTGTTAAAAAAAAAAAAAAGAAAGTTTAAGCCCCGAGACACTCACAGGGTGAAGATGATACAAAGACAACCAGGAGAACATGGGCTTCTACCAGCCACACAGAGACACCTGCAACAGGTCTCCCTCAGGGCCCATGGAAGGCTCCAGCCCCTGTGACACCTTGATTTTGGACTTCCAGCTTCCAGAACCCTGAGACAGCACATTTTAAATTTTTATTTACTTATTTTAATTGGAAAATAGTTACTTTACCATATCGTGATGGTTTTGGCCAGGCATCAGTATGAATCGGCCATAGGCACACGTGTGGGTCCTCCATCCTGAACCCTCCTCCCACCTCCCTCCCCACCCCATCTGTCCAGGTTGTCACAGAGCGCTGGTGTCCTGGGTCATACATCAGACTCACACTGGTTGTCTGTTTCGCACATGGTAATATATATGTCTCAATGCTCTTCTCTCAAATCATCCCGCCCTCTCCTTCTCCCACTGAGTCTGCAAGTCTGCTCTTTATATGAGGCGGTACATTTCTGTTGTTTAAGTCACCCAGTCTGTGGTGCTTTATCACAGCAGCCGGAGCAGATGAACACACCGGGCCGGACAGGTCACCACAGGTCTGAGGCTGGGAGGGTCAGGTCTGCCTTCTGTGCTGCCCTCTGCTCTGGAAGCTCCTCTCAGCCTGGAGGGGGGCATCGATTCTCAGTCCTTTCCTACTGACTGTGTTCTGGACCCCCGGAGCTCCCACTTTCGGTTGCATTTAGGGGATGGACTCGACACACACCCCTGTTTTGCTTTGCAGAAAGGGATCATTTTTCATCAGGCAACAGTGACGCTCAGAGAGAAATCCATGGAGACAGAGCAGGCGCAGTGCCAGGGGGAAGGCCAGTTGCCAGAGCCCAGTTCCCCGCTTGAATTCCAAGGTTCTTGGGGGACGGCCTCTCCGCCCTGCTGAAGGGTAGGAGAAAGACAGGGGTACCAATCAGCAGAAGAATACACCCTCCCAGAGGCCGGGTAGGTGCGCTTCTCTAGCTGGGCTACCCTGGTGTGATGCGACGCTGGGCTGGAAGAAACTAAAGGCAAAGGAAAGCGGAGGCAAAGGAAGATGCTCCACTTCAGAGAGGAAAGGTGGTGGCCTAGCACAGCAGACAAGTTGTCCCCGGCCATCTCATCAGCCGCTCCTCCAGCTCACAGGCAAGGAGTCCCTGCTACGCAGTTGCAGAGAGAGATGAGAGACAGGGCACGGAAGGAATCTGGTGGGCATCCAAAGAAGGTTGGCATGAGAACAAGGGACAGAGACAGGAGTGAAACACACACATGCAAAGCGGCCTCCAAAGGCTGCAGAGACGCTTCAGAAAGCAGATCAGACTAGCTTTTCAGTCTTGTCCAGACTGCACCACCAGCCCCTCGGGGATTCTCTCATCACTGGAAATTAGCAACAGCGCGGCAGTCTGTAGCCTGGGCCATCTGCCCCTGCCAGGCTGAAACACTCCTCCAGGTAGCCCTGGCTGTGGTCGGTGTAAGAGCAGGACGCAAGAGCCCCTTCCCCAGCATGAGGAGTGAAATGAAGGGGCCACAGCACACATGGATCCCCAAATCAGAGAATGAAAGCTTAAACCATCACGTGGATGTGGGGTCCCGGCAGTCAAGCCAATCTGCAAATAAGAAGGTGTGAGGGCAGCTTGACAAAAAAGGTTAGAACCCAAAGAGATTTGCCTTGAAAACAGTTGCTTCCCACAACAGGCTCTCTTAAGAGAGCTTTGAATTCTCAGTGATGAATCCAGAAGACAAATCGCTGTCTCAGCCAGCAGCGGCGGCAGCCCATGTGTTCTCAAGTCAGGCATGTCAGGTTCAGATCCGACAAGTGCGCAAAAGAATTTGAAGCTTGGCGTGGTCCTTCTAAGTCGTTGTAGGAGGCAGATGAACCTTGGATCAGAAAGAGCTGGTTTGGACCCTAGCTCCATCTCTTCCTAGCTGGGTGGCATGGACCAGTTCGATGAATCTCTGAACTTGCTTTTTGTATTCTCAAAATAGGAGTAAGAATGTCTACCTCATGGGTCTTTGTGAGTGGGTTAAATGAGATTATATCAAGTTGGGAACACAGTAAATGCTCAATAAATATTCTTACTACCCCTACCCTTCTTCCATACCAATACAGCAATCTCCTAGATGGGACTCACAGGGAAAGGTTCCTAGGCTCTGTTTGAAAATATCCAGTGATGAAAACTCACCCTTTGGGCACAGAGGGCCCTTCCATTTAGACAGCTCTCATGGTCAAATGCTATTTTGCTTATAGCATGGGAAATCAAAATCAGCCTGGCAGTAATGCCTCATTGGTCCTTATTTGGTCCTGCACCCCATCATAAAAGAGACATAAAAAGAGGAGGCTGATGCTCTTCTCCTCCTGTAATAACAGGTCCTGTCATCATCTGTACCTTACCCATTAATCCATCACTCACTCACTCACTCGTTCCTTCAAGACACAGCAGCAGGATACGGAGACAGAGCCTTGAGTTTACTCTGAACCACCAGCTGATCAATATCTCAGCATAACTCTGTCAACCCTTTTTTGTTTGTTTCCCCTCCAGAGAAAATACAAAAAGAAGGAAAGGAAAGAACTGGCTTTGGGAATGCCTCTGGATGGGAGGTCATGTCCTTGGAGCCTCCAGGGAATCTGAGGATGGAGGCCAAGGAAGTAAGGGGATCCTAATTCCTAGTTCCCAACAGGACCTAAATCCTCCATCCAAGGCCGGAAGCCACTCTTTACTTTGAGATGATCCAGCTCAGTCTTATTTGCAAAGCTGTCCCCAAAGCCTCCACAGGAAGTATAATATCACCATAAAGAATTGTTATCTTCCCAGGTGGCTACTTCTCTCTCTTTAAAGAAATAGTCTTGAGTTTGCAGTGAGCAAGATTTCCACTCCCTCCCCCTCCTTTACCTGATATTATTTTGGTTCCTGATAATTACATTAGGTATAGAAAGTGACTTTATGGTGCTAATAATTATACATGCTTACAAAACAGATGGGTCTGGGGATCTGGAGGGGGAGCATTTATGGACTCGGAAATGAGACATTTTGTTGTAGGAAATGGATAGTTATTTCCAGGTTTTATTGCTGTGTTTTGTAGGACACTTCTTAAATCTTGTGGATAATGCTTTGCCTGAATTACCTTCGGTTTGCATTTTATAAGACTTAGCTCATTGGTCCCGCATGTGCTGGGAAGATGACATGAACTCCCTAGAGCAGCAGGGGAAGCCAGAAACCCCAGGGGACCAGTGGATGCCACTGGGCAGAAGAGTACCACACAGGGGAGGGAATTCCACAGAATACTGGAATCAGAAAGAACCGGAGAAATCGTCTAGCCAAGCAATTCTCAAAGTGGGCTCCCCAGACCAGCAACATAATTGTGGTCCAGTTTCCCTGGTGGCTCAGATGGTAAAGAATCTGCCTGCAATATGGGAGACCTGGGTTTGATCCCTGGGTTAGGAAGATCCCCTGGAGGAGGGCATGCAAACCCACACCAGTATTCTTGCTTGGAGAATCCCCATGGACAGAGGAGCCTGGTGGGCTAGAGTTCATGGGGTTGCAAAGAGTCAGACACGACTGAGTGACTAAGCACACACAGAGCCCGGGAACCTCTTAGAAATGCATTTGGGATGTCCCTGGCAGTCCAATGGTTAAGACTTTGCCTTCCAACACAAGGGGTGTAAGTTCAATTCCTGGTCGCGGACCTAAGATCCCACGTGCCTCTCAGCCAAAAAATGAAAACATAAAACAGAAGCAATTTTGTGACAAATTCAATAAAGACTTTTAAAAATAATGGTCCACATCAAAAAAAAGAAAAGAAAAGAAAAACTCCTAAAAAATGCAAATTCTTGCAACTTCTCTGATGGTCCAGTGGTTAAGACTCGGGGGTCCCAGTGCAGGGTGGGTGGATTTGATCCCTGGTTAGAGAACTAAGATCCCACATGCAGTGCAGTGCAGCCAAAAGAAAAGACAAGAAATGCACATTTTCAGGCCCTACACAGAAACTCAGGGTGGCACCCAGGAATCAGCCTTTCCTCCTCAGTGCCCCTGATGATGGTTAAAGTTTAAGTCACTGATCTGCTTCAATCCTTTCATATTAAAAATGAGTAACTATATGAGATAAACAACAAGGACCTACTGTATAGGACATGGAACTGTATACAATGTCTTATAATAATCTAATGGAAAAGAATCTGGAAAAGATTATGTATATGTGTGTATATATATGTACGTATAGCTGAATCACTTTGCAATATACCTGAAACTAACACAACACTGTACATCAACTATAGTTCAATCAAAAGGGAAAAAAAGGAGTAAACTAAGCCCAGAAGGAGCTTAAGTGATTTTACGCAAGTCCCTCAGTCAGTTAATGAAGAGTCATCACGAGAACTTCTAATCCACCACACCCTCTATAAAACACCATGTGGTCCCCTAAGTATTAGGCACACGATGTTCTGACTTGCTCTTAAATTTGGTATGTCTAGAAATCACATGGGGATCTTGCTAAAATACATATTTGGATTCAGTAGTTCTGGGGTACCACCTGAGATTCTACATTTCTAATAAGGTCCTAGGTGATAGGATGCTGCTGGCCCAGGGGTCACACCTTGAGCAGCACAATTCTGCTGCTGGTTGTGGGATTCTGGACAAGTCGGCCCCCACTTCCCCTTTCTCCATCTGGGCAGCAGGAAGGGCTGAGGAGAAGTACTAACTTTTCATGTTCTTCTTGGGAGACAAATGTAAGAAGCAGTGACTAAGCACCCTTCGGCTCACTGCCTCTCATTCTCCCTGGAACTTGGTCAGTGGACCACTGCCCTGCTGGTCCTTTGCCATCTCTGCCCTGTTGACTTCTCCCCTCTGCAGTCTGCCACACCATCATCTTGGGGAGAGGTAGTCTTCTCTCATTTTCTCCAAAATTTGATGTGATACACAGACCATGGGATCCAGGAAAAATTAAATTATGTCTCCCTTTCTTTCAAGGAATTCCTGGGTAAAAACCCCAGAACCTTTCTTAGTCTTTCTGGCTTCTATTTACTCATTGGCAACTAACACTATCCCTCTGGCTGCCATAAAAGTCATTTATTTATTCACTCAACAAGCACTTTTTGAATGCTTCTTAAGTGCAAACACCAGCATAGACATTAGATAAATGGGCTTCATCCATTCCTTATCTTCCCCCACCCCATCATTTGTAGCTTAAAGAGAATGAGTTCCCAGGCTAAAAGTCCTACAAGGACCACTTGTCGGGCACATTTACTGAATTTCTTCTCACTCCATTTGACTCACCTCTTGCCCTTTCCAACCAGGTAGACATGCCTCATCCTCCTAATTGGGAACACCCCCTTCCCCAGCCCCCAAGCACACCTCTTGGTTAGCTGCCTGCGAGCCTGGCCCTGCTGCTTTCATATCCCGTCCTCTCGGAATTTCATTCGCTCCCCGCCGGTCCCACTCGCAGACAAACATTGATAATGAATAAATCTCTTTCAGGGAAGGGAGTGGGCTGGTGTGTCCGTGGGGATGGCCCTGCAGACACAAGCAGGATGGATGGCTGGTGGGAGCAATGCCTTTGGCTCTAATTAACGTATTGTTCTCTGGGCTCTAGCGGGATTATGGATGAGCTCCAGAAAGCGGCCCACTTAACCTGAGCACCCTGCTTCCAATCTATTACTTTCTCNATGGGGATGGCCCTGCAGACACAGGCAGGATGGATGGCTGGTGGGAGCAATGCCTTTGGCTCTAATTAACGTATTGTTCTCTGGGCTCTAGCGGGATTATGGATGAGCTCCAGAAAGCGGCCCACTTAACCTGAGCACCCTGCTTCCAATCTATTACTTTCTCCACTGGCTTCAGCCTACAGTTTGGCCTGGTGCGGAGGGGCCGAGTGTGGGCAGCGAGCCAAGAGAGCTCAATTTGAGATGCTCCCTGAATGCACATGCCCAGCTCACTTCTACCTGATGGGTCAGCCTGTTTGGAGGACTGGTCTTATTCTTCCCCAGACTAGTGGGAGGAGAAACTCAACCCGAAGTGCCCCAAGTCTCTGGTCTGAGATCCCACCCATAGACTCTTGCAGATAAATCTAAAGAGGTTACCAGCTCACCAAGCTGTGGGAACTGCCTCTAAATCTCCGGCTGGTGGAAAACAGCCTGAACGACTTCAATGATGGCTCCCAAGCTAAGCCTTTCATTTGCACATCCCTGAAAGTCTTTGCTATCTTTTGATTATTTTTTTCATGCATAAACTATTGTTCAAGAGCTGTTAAATGCAAGAGGACAAATTGTACAAGACTTAGTTCTCACTCTGAGGAGGCTCACAATCTGGTGAAGAAGATAAGAAACATTCTCAGAAGACCAAGGCACCGAGGGTACCTCCACACACAGTATTGTCTGAGGGCACAAATCTGATGATGTAACAGCGAAGATTAGATGGGGTGATTTAGGTGGTGCTAGTGGTAAAAAATCCATCTGCCAATGCAGGAGATTCAAGAGATGCAGTATTGATCCCTGGATTGGGAAGATTCCTTGGAGGAAGAAATGGCAACCCATTTTGAAACGGCAGCTCCAGTATTCTTGCCTGAAAAATTGCATGGACAGAGGAGTCTGGTGGGCTACATACAGACCAAGGGATCACAAAGAGTTAGACACGACTGAGCAATTGAGCTCATGGAGAAGGGAGATATGTTAGAAGTGGCAACAGGTAGGCTGGCCATGAAGGTCGCCCAGAGAAGGAGATTCAGAGAGAGGGAAGGGCAGAGTGGCAGAAGCATTGGAGATATTTAGGGTTGTCAAGCGTGCTCCATCTGGACCAGTAATTTTGGAACAGAGTGTAAAGAAATGTGAGGGCTGATTAAGGAGTTTGGACTTTATGGCAGTCAGGAAAGTTGCTGAGTAGAAAAAAGACATGCTGAAATGTGTGTGTGGCTAAGAAAGTTACTCTGTCAGGGATGTGCAGGAAGGATTCGAAGATAGACTATGTGGTGTTGTGGAAACCACTTAGGAGCCTTGACTTCCGGGAATAGTCTAGAAGGAGAGCAGTGGTTTCAATCTTCAATTTGTAAGCAAGGGAGGCTCTTCATACTAAACCCAAGACTCTACATGAGATGCCCAAAGTAATACAGTTAACTATGGATAGGTTTCCCTATGAATGTCTTTGACTCCAAACCCACAACACTTTGCTGAAGATCATATAACCAGAATTCAATTCCCAGTGCCCCTACTATCTCCAGGCATACATTTATCAACTAAATTAAGCTACAAAAGCCCTGGCCCTCACATTTTTCTAGATGCTTCCCAGAGCAGAAAGGCAGCAAGAACTCTGCCCACTCCTGACACCATTTGCATCTTCCTTAAGCTTCATTAGGGTGTCTACCCTGCAGGATAAAGAAGGCTGACACTCTACCCACCTAACTCCCAAGCCCGTGTCTGGTAGGAACAATAGCAGCATGTGAGGAAGATGGAAGACCAAGGCCAGAAAGCCTGAGACTCATGTTCTCACGCTCATACAACCTCAGAGAAGCTGCTAAACCTGCCTGAGCTGCAGCGTGCTCAGTTAGAAGGTAGGGTTATACTATATACTTTATGGGGTGGTGATAGGGGTTAAAGGAGATATCATGTGTAATAGGACAGATAGGAATATATTATCATCATTATCATCATATTCTTTTAAATGTAAGGACTTCTAGACCTAGAACAAGGACCAAGGAACAATGCTCTCTTAGTAAAGCTTAATACTTCAAAGTAAAATATTAGAAGGGACAAGCACAGCGCAGGAATCAGGAGACCTCAGTCTAAGAGCTGATTCCCCCATGGTTAGCTGTGTGATTCTGGGCATGATGGCGACTGGCAGGGCGCACCAGTATCTGCATTCTCCTCATCTTCCTGGATGCCCAGCTAGACTACCTTCCCCATCCTTCCTGTCATTAGATGTAGCCATGCGACCATGTTCTAGCCTATGGAGTGTGAGCAGAGGTGATGCATGCCACCTCCAGGCCTGGCCCATGAATAGCAGCCCACGTGAACCCTTACTGGCTTTTTCTATCCACCTGCTCAATCAAGATACTCCAAGTACCTACAGGACAACAGAGCCTGGGTCTGACAAGGAGCCTGGGACCCAGAAATATTGCATTGATGCAATACTGTAAAGCAATTATCCTTCAATTTAAAATAAATTAAAAGAAATACTGCATCAAGCAGAAAATCCTTGCCAGCTCTCAATGAAGAGGGGCATTTTGAGAAACTCTGAGCTAATCCCCTGAGATTTGGGGGCTGTTTGTTAAAGCAGTGAGCCTAACCTGACTAACACACTATTCTAATCTCTCCTGGAGAAAAGATTCAATTACTTTACCTACATCCCCATGTCCACACTTCCCCACCTCAGACACAGCCATACAGAGATTTCTTATCTCTGCTGTGTGGACCCAGGGCAGGTGCCAGACTGAAGTTTCTACTGAAGGTATTGTATCCACAGACTGGGGGAAGCCAGGCTCCCTTGATTGACTTTTGGAGCAAAAAGTCACAAGGTGCTGTCAACTCCTGAGTGGTATGTTTATTGGAAAAGTCGATAGGGGTACAGACCATCAAGTACCCCACATTTTCAGGTCAAGAAGTAGAAGCTGAGAGTGGACACGGGTGCTTGGAAAGGTCACTGGTGCAGCTCTAAAAAGTAGGCAAAGTGCACGTGCATCTATCTCCGTGTGTGTGTCTGACTGTCTGTGTGTGAGAGAGGAATATGTGCAGGCATCCATGTCTTGAGGGCTGTGCACACATGGGTTTGCCACACATGTTTGTGTGCACACACATGTTTGCAGGGTGTGTTTGTCTGAGGGCTGAGTGTGTATATAGCTGTGTGGATATGTTTGAGGTGACCAAACACACACATACCCAGGTGTGTGTGTGGTGCATGTGTGCATATATCTGTGTGGATGTTTGAGGCATGTATTATACATGTGTGTGTCTGAGGGGTGCACATGTGTGTTTGTTTCAGGACTGGGTGCAGGCATGCAGAATGTGTGTGTTTGCAGTGTTCACACATGTGCAGATGTCCATGTGTGTGCAACTACAGAAGTGGGTGTCCCAGGGTGGGAGGTGGCAGAGAAGAGGCAGAGGGACAGTCATTAGGTAAGTCTTCCCAGCCCCATAGCTCAGCTGGTAAAGAATCCGCCTGCAATTCAGGAGGCCCCAGTCTGACTGGGGTTAGGAGGATCTGCTGGAAAGGGATAGGCTACCCACTCCGGTATTCTTGGGCTTCCCTTGTGGTTCAGCTGGTAAAGAATCCCCCTGCAATGTGGGAGACCTGGGTTTGATCCCTGGGTTGGGAAGATCCCCTGGAGAGGGGAAAGGCTACCCACTCCAGTATTCTGGCCTGGAGAATGCCATGGACTGTACATCCATGGGGTCGCAGAGAGCCGGGCACACCGGAGCAGCTTCACTTTTCACTTTCACCCAGCCTCACTGTGTTGCAGAATTGACTAGCCTACAGGGAATGTCATTGTTAGAAACAGTCTCCGTCTCCCCATCTGAAACCTTTTTCCTGAGCAATTTTTGCCACACAGCTTGCAGTTACTCAGTTCCCCAATCAGGGTTCAAACCCAGGCCACAGCAGTGCAAGTGCCAAGTCCTCCCCAGTGGACCACCAGGGAATTCCTTTTCCTGGGCCTCTCAGAAGGGAGACCTTTTTCCCTCCACACCCCGAAAGAGGCAGAATCATCTGCTGATTCATCTGTTCCTTCCTGCATCTGTTAAGCATTTGTTCTGCTCCTCTCTGCACCTGGGCCTGGGCTGGGCTCTGGGGTCCAGGACCCTGGCCCCCCAACCCCGGCCTGCCTCTCCTTTCCAGCCCTGACTGAGGGAACCATGTGCAAGAGACTTCTCTGAGGAACAAAGAAGGCCAGGTTCGTGCAGAGTCGGGGAGGGAGGAGCCTGCAGCCTTCTGGGAAGGGAGAGGGAGAGAGCCAAGGGTGGCAGGGCCTAGATTGGGGAGAACGGCAGGGGAGGCTCTCAATTCTCAGCCCCGCGGGGCGCCAGGGAGAAGCGGCTCCCAGTGCGGCCGGGCTGCCGGGTTAGGAACAGCCCCTGACACAAGGGGTTCACACAGCCGCACAAATGAAAGAAAATCAGAGAAGATGAAACCATACAAATTTCGGGTAATAGAAAGAGAGGAAAAAGATGTGCGTGTGGCCTGGGTCTTGGCTCAGAAAGGTCGATTCCAAGAAGACGCTGCCCAACTTTATATTACTTTTCAGAAAGCCAGTGAGCTGAAAAATAACTCTCACCTTTTTTATATATATGATTATTCGTTTCTTCAGAGTTTCTTCTTCACATTGTTTTGTGCATCTCGGTGGTTCCTTTCTCCCCAGCCTGATTTCATTTGGAGATTTGGCCTGGAGCCTGGAGGGAAAGATGGTCCTTCTTCTTCTTAAAATTGCGTTAATTTCAAATCCTCCACAGCCTCTCTTGGGGGTAAGGGGTGGTGGGGATGGGGTAAGGGCACACCCGCTCCCCTAGTTGACAGACGTATGTGTGTTGCTCATGGGCAGAAGCACCTGTGTACATACATGTGTGTGAGGAAGCACGAGGGTTGGTGAAGGGGTACACATGTCACTTTGCACGCGTGGGGGATGTACACGGGTGTATGTGTGCCAATGCACTTGGGGCCCAGAGCCCCATCTGGGTGGGTGGGGCCCGTGGGGCTGGGTTATTCTCTTTCACGTGAATCTGCCGCAGCAGTGACTAGCTCTCTCACCTTTCGCCGGGCTCGTCAAGGCGCAGATGTTGTTTGAACCAAGGAAAATGTCAGCCCCCAGGAGGAGCCCGGCTGTAACTTAGAGTGAGCCCCCAGGAAGCGGGGCAGTGCATTCTGGGTGTTGCGCTTCCAATCCATTTGCATTTGCTCTTTTCAGTAACTAAGGTCTGGTGGGTGGGTGTGAAGGGAGGGGTGACTCTGCCTCAGTGCCCACTGCCCACCCTCCTCCCCACCAGCTTCCCAGGGCTCCTGGTGAGGCTGGCACCAAAGAGAGCGACAGCGAAGGGAGAGCAGATGCCCTCCTCAAGCCCCGGCTTCTCCTCCGTCCCCCTGGCTGCCTGGCAGGATTCTTCTGGCCGGAAGAGCTGACTCCTGGGTTTCAAGTGGGGACGACCTCACCGCAGAGGCTGGGTGCTCACGTGTTCATCCTGGCCCTGGGCAGGCGCCTCCAGAAACAGCCCCTGGGGTTTAGACTGCATCCTCCCCCGGGGTGGGGGCAGAGGGAGGGTGGGGGGAGGGGAACTCTGAGCTTTGCTGGAGCCAAAGAAGTGAAGGATACACATGTCCTTCCCTCCTTCATTGCCAGCAGGAGCCTTCACCAAGCCCCAGAAGTAGGGGCTCTGCGTGCCGCCTTGGCCTCCCCAGGAAGAGTCCAAGTGGCCAAGCGGAAGACGCAGCGCCCCTGGGGCCCCATCACCCCTGGGGCCATGGCTTGCTAGGGCCGCCCCTCCATTTAGGGAGACGGGGAACATCACCTCAGAGAGGTTAAGGGACTTGTCCAGGGCACACAGCCAGCAGGACAGAGCTGAGTCCCCTCCCCCAGCACACGGGCACCTGGCATGCCAGGCTCACTCCTGGACAGACCCTGGGAGGAGACAGAGCCCAGAGTGCAAAAGAAGAAATGCTTCAAGCTTGAGTTCCACCAGGTCACAAGCAGACCCAGGTCCTGCCCCAGGGAGGCCGAGTGCCCCCATGAAACGGGACCTTCTTGGGACTTGGGGTCACTGATGCCTCAGCCTCCGGAGGGCCCAGGGAGCTGCTTTCCTTGTATTTCAGTTAATACAAGGTTGCTGTCATCCAGCTACACTGCGGAGAGCCAAGGGAGGCAGCGGGGTATGGTGAGAAGATTCCGTGCTGCCACGTTCAAGTCACTCAGATGATGATGCGGATGGCTGCCTGACGCACAGGCCTGGTGTGAAGTCTGATTAGACCAACAGGTGTGGAAAGACCCCCTGTGTTGCCTGGCACGTGGCAGTGTTCCGATTGGGTCTGTTTCCTTTCACTTCAACTGGCCAGAGTCACTTGAAAAGCTTCCCCAGGTGTCCATAGGGGCCCCAGATCACGGTCACCCCTCTGTTCAGCCCTTGTAAATGTTAATACGCCTCCACCACCTCCACCGTGGGAAGCTAGGGTGTGGCAGCCGTGGAGACGATCCCCAGACCTAAGGTGGGTCACTCTCCCTGCCTTTCCATGTGGAGTCTGTTAGATTATAGGATGGGACAAGTTCCACCCTCCCTCTCCGCCTTGTTCAGGACCAGGAGTAACTGACTGGCTATAGCAGAGAGGTTCTGGTTTGCCCTAGAGAAGACCTTTGAGAGAGGACAGCCTAGGAACCCTACATTTTCCTCTGCACCCTGGGCCTCCGACTCACTGAATATGAGTTTCCCCTTTGGCAAAAATCCCAAAAATTCGTGGATAATAATAACTAACATTTTCAAGCCCTTTGCAGTTGAAAAGCATCTTTGCAGCCTAGCAGGATGATAAGAAGTGTCGGCTTGGTGGCAAAGAACCTGAGCTAGGACTTACTGCTAGGTTCTGCATAAAGCACATGCAATGATACCAACCCAGAAGGAAGTAATAGGATGAAATGAGGTGATAGATGAGTTCAAGTGACCCAGTAGCCTAATTAGCCTAAAGTGAATATAATAGCTCTAGCTATGTGACCTTGTGCAAATTGCTTAAACCTTATGTGTCTCAGTTTCCTTATCTGCAAATTGAGGCTCATAACAGGATCTACCTCTTAGGGTTAAATGAGTATTAAGTGAGGATTAATGGAGGATTAAGTGAGTTAATATTAATAACATATTTAGAGCAGTACCTGCCACATGATGAGTGCTCAGTGAATTATAATTGTAAATCCTTATGCTAAGATTATTTTGCCATCATGATTGCCTTTTGAAGTCAAGAGTAGTGTTAGTCCATTTCATAGATGAGAAAACTGAGGTCAAAAGGGCAAGATCACTGGCCCAAGGCTTGAACTCCAGGCTTTCTGGTTCCAAGTGAGAGTTCCTTGCACTCCTCTGCCCCCATCATCTTTGGTGGCTTTTCATCTATGGAAAGACTGTCCAGAAGGACTCTGGTCCCTCTCAGTGGCCCTTTCAGCCAGCCCAAGACAGCCTCTCCCTCCTGATGGAGCCACCATCTTCCAGAGGCTGGGAGCTTTCCCTCCAGGAGAAGGGACATCTGCCTTCTCCCTAAATGAGCAGCCTCAGGAGAAAGAGGCCATCAGGCTGGGAAAAGACTCTTGAGAGTCCCTTGGACTTCAAGGAGATCAAACCAGTCAATCCTAAACAAAATCAACCCTGAATATTCATGGGAAGAACTGATGCCGATGCTGAAGTTTCAATACTTTGGCCACCTGATGCCAAGAACCAACTCAACTGGGAAAGATCCTGATGCTGGGTAAGACTGAGGGCAAGAGGAGAAGGGGACAACAGAGGATGAGATGGTTGGATGGCATCATCGACTCAATGGACATGAGTTTGAGCAAACTCCGGGAGATAGTGAAGGACAGGAAAGCCTGGCGTGCTGCAGTTCATGGGGTGGCAAAGAGTCAAACATGACTTATCAAGTGAACAACAGGTCCTGCTCTGGGTGTTTCAAAACTTCTGCTATCAGGGGTCCTCCTCTGAGTCTCCAAGGATCTCCGCAGATCTGTGTGGCTCTGTGTCAGACACTCTGAAGTCACAGATGTCACTATGTGTGTGACGGGTGGGGAGGTGGGAAGTGGGGCGCTCTCTTCCAAACCAGCCCCCAGGCACCCAGTGGTCACCAGAGCCACATCGAGGGTCTAAATGACAAGGTACTTTTTATAGGTGCCTCCTGACCAACCTGGGCCCCTTTCAGAGGCCCCTCCCCGCACATGCCCCCCTCCCCCCACCCCTTTCAAGAAAGTGCAAGCACACAGCCCTGCTCAGAGGAAATGATCAAGTGCAGAGAACTCTCCTGTGCTACTTTATATGGCAAATAATTGAGCCGTACCCTTGTGGTCTCAGTGAGAAGTTTCATCCATATTCATG
Source organism: Cephalophus harveyi (assembly GCA_006410635.1). Lineage (NCBI taxonomy): Eukaryota > Metazoa > Chordata > Mammalia > Artiodactyla > Bovidae > Cephalophus > Cephalophus harveyi. The sequence goes on from SJYT01064044.1 coordinate 345,598, forward strand.
CCTCGCATTTTCTGTGGAAACGAACATGCGACATTCCAGCGCGATGGCAGGAGCAAGAAATCTGAAGCACTAATTCAGTCTCTCCACTCCCCAGCCCGGCTCCGGGGAGAGCAGATTTAGCTGGTGTCTAACCAGCCAGGAGGCAGCGTGCTTGCAAGTGCGGCTTGTCCCTCTGTGTCTGCCCCATTCTCCCTTTCTCTGGCTTTATCTCATCTTTCTTCTCCTCTCCTCTTCCAACCTGTTGTCTTCTTTCCTGCCTCCCTCTCCATACCCATCACCTTCCCTCCGTCCTCCCCCCAACCCCAGCCTTTCCCCTCCCCCTCTCTCCTTCCACCTGTCCCTGTCTTCAAGGCTTCCTGTCCCCTCACTGCCAAAGTTAAATTCTGTGCTTGGAGTTTCACTTTCCTCCTCTAGTTTGATGGGGGGCTGGAGTTGAGGGGGGTGGCGCCTGGGTGCTGGGAAGAGGGTTGGGAGCATGTCTGTGAATACCAAGCATGTTAATAGGTTAAAGTAAATCTAAAGTAACATTTGAAAGCAGAGAGATGAAAGCAGATCACAGGCCAAAGATCAAACAATCTAGAGCCACTTCTAAGCCTTTTACAGCTGGAGATTATTAGCATTTGAAAGTGAAGAGCATTAGAGGGAGAGAGGGGAAAAAAAAAAGTTGGAAGGAATTTTTGTTGTGGAGATAAAAACTGAAATAAATGACAGTGGAAAGGGAGAACTAGAGAGGCTGACTTATTTTAAAAACCACATTAAGACAGTGGGGGAGGGGGGACACCGCTGGCTGTATTTTTAGCTCATCAGCCAGCTTCTGGGCTGGATGCTGAGGTACACTGCCCTCCCTTGCCTTCCTCCCCGCCTCCTTCCTCCTTTCCTGGCCTTCTAGGGGAGGAGAGGGGTTTCCAGTCCTCCTTGGCATTCCCTTCCCTCCAGCTGTGAGACACACCTCTGTTCTGGAAGGGGAGGGTGGGGGAGTGGGACTCATACTGGGACTGGAGCCAGTCACCCCAGACCCCTCAGGCACCCACCTCTTGGGGATATCCAGCCAGTCCTTATATGCTATAATTTAACCAAGAGACCATTCACCTGTGATTCTTTGTTCTCCCTCCCAATCATAGTTGATAACCCCCTAATCCAATCAGCTTCCTGTTTTCCAGAAAAGACTGGGGATTCCCACCTCCAAGGCACTACTTTGTTATATAAGAGAATATATAAAATCTTCCATCTTTCATGCTTTTAGTCAGTATTTGTTTTCTAGGAGTCTAGTTAGCTATGAACCTAGTTATGAGCTAGGCACTCTGCTAGGGATCTGAATCTTTCTGTTCAGTTTAGTCTCTCAGTTATGTCCAACTCTTTGTAACCACATGGACTGCAGCACACCAGGCTTCCCTGTCCATCACCAATTCCCAGAGCTTACTCAAACTCACGTCCATCGAGTTGGTGATGCCATCCAACCATCTCATCCTCTGTTGTCCCCTTCTCCTTTTGCCTTCAATCTTTCCCAGCATCAGGGTTTTCATTAAATTAAATTCTGCATACTGAACAGAAATATCCTCGGGCTTCTTCCCAACTGAGTTTTCGTAATGGTAGCAGCCAAGACACCTCTCACCTCCCATCCCTCACCCCCCAACCCAGACTGAAAGCAGGAAAATTTTCCTCTGGAAAAACTGAATGGCCTAAGGGGATAAGGGGCAAACAGAATTTGGAGAAGAAGCCTCCAAAAAAAAATCAGCTCCCTGTCCATCGCCCTACTGTGAAGTGCACCAACCCAGAGAGACTCACCCATACTCAAAGAGGGACAACCAGGTTTTTTAAAATGATTCACACTCTTAAATATAGGCAACTAAGGATCACAGACTGGTTCCAAATAGGAAAAGGAGTACATCAAGGCTGTATATTGTCACCTTGCTTATTTAACTTATATGCAGAGTACATCATGAGAAACGCTGGACTGGAAGAAACACAAGCTGGAATCAAGATTGCCGGGAGAAATATCAATCACCTCAGATATGCAGATGACACCACCCTTATGGCAGAAAGTGAAGAGGAACTAAAAAGCCTCTTGATGGAAGTGAAAGAGGAGAATGAAAAAGTTGGCTTAAAGCTCAACATTCAGAAAACAAAGATCATGGCATCTGGTCCCATCACTTCATGGGAAATAGATGTGGAAACAGTGTCAGACTTTATTTTTGGGGGCTTCAAAATCACTGTGGATGGTGATTGTAGCCATGAAATTAAAAGACTCTTACTTCTTGGAAGGAAAGTTATGACCAACCTAGATAGCATATTCAAAAGTAGAGATATTACTTTGCTGACTAAGGTCCGTCTAGTCAAGGCTATGGTTTTTCCAGTAGTCATGTATGGATGTGAGAGTTGGATTGTGAAGAAGGCTGAGAGGATGGTGATTGTAGCCATGAAATTAAAAGACTCTTACTTCTTGGAAGGAAAGTTATGACCAACCTAGATAGCATATTCAAAAGTAGAGATATTACTTTGCTGACTAAGGTCCGTCTAGTCAAGGCTATGGTTTTTCCAGTAGTCATGTATGGATGTGAGAGTTGGATTGTGAAGAAGGCTGAGTGCCGAAGAATTGATGCTTTTGAACTGTGGTGTTGGAGAAGATTCTTGAGAGTCCCTTGGACTGCGAGGCAATCCAACCAGTCCATTCTGAAGGAGATCAGCCCTGGGATTTTTTTGGAAGGAATGATGCTAAAGCTGAAACTCCAGTACTTTGGCCACCTCATGCGAAGAGTTGACTCATTGGAAAAGACTTTGATGCTGGGAGGGATTGGGGGCAGGAGGAGAAGGGGACGACCGAGGATGAGATGGCTGGATGGCATCACTGACTCAGTGGACGTGAATCTGAGTGAACTCCGGGAGTTGGTGTTGGACAGGGAGGCCTGGCGTGCTGCAATTCATGGGGTCGCAAAGAGTCGGACGACTGAGCGACTGAATTGAACTGAACTGAAGGATCACCAGACATTCTAGGAAAGCCTCCATCATTATGACCAGATAAGCAAATAGGAAGAAAGAAGAAACTCAGAAGAAACAGACACAGGTCATGAAATCAAAAAAAAAAGAAAGAAAGAAAATTAATTTAAAAATAAGCATGGTTAATATCCTCAGATGTATAAAAGCAGATATTTTACCTAAAATAAGAGCAAATATAGATAGGTAGATAGGTAGATATAAAAATATAGATTGTCAGGGGCTTCCCTGATTGTACAGTGGTTAAAAATCCACCTTCCAGTGCAGGGGACATGGGTTTGATCCCTGGTCAGGGAACTAATGAGATGATTGGATCGCATCATCAATTCAGTGGACATGAGTCTGAGCAAACTCCGGAGACAGTGAAGATAGGGAAGCCTGACATGCAGTCCATGGGGTTGCTAAGAGTCAGACATGACTGAGCGACTGAACAACTGTGAACTAAGCCCAGCATGACTCAGCATAACTAAGCCTGTGCACAGTAACTCCTGAGGCTGTGCTTTCTGGAGCCCCACAATTAGAGAGGAGCCACGTGCCACAGTGAAGATCCCACATGCCGCAACTAAGACCTGACACATTAAAATACATAAATAGTGAGAGTGACAGTCATTCAGTTGTGTCCGACTCTCTGCGACCCCACGGACTATACAGTCCATGGAATTCTCCAGACCAGAATACTGGAGTGGGTAGCAGTTCCCTTCTCCAAGTGATCTTCCCAACCCAGGAATCGAGCCCAGATCTCCCACACTGCAGGAGGATTCTTTACCAGCTGAGCCACCAGGAAAGCCCAAATACATAAATAAAATTTTTTTTAAATAAAAAAAATAAAGATATAGATTGCCACATATAAAATCAAGGCATAAGGAAGAGCTCCTAGCTATTAAAAATGGTAGCAAAAATTCAATAAAAGTTCTGAAAGAGAAAATAGAAGACATTTCCCCAAAAGTGGAACAGAATGAAAGAGAAATAGAGATAATGGGAGAGAAGATGAGAATATTAAAGAGCCAGCTCAGGAGGTCCAGCATTTAACTATTAGGAATACTAGACAGATTCTGAGAAAATGTAGAGGATAATTAGCAAAGAAATAATAGAAGAAAATTTCCCAGAACTGAGTGGTTGGTGTTCAGATTGAAGGGTCATTAAAGGCCTAAGGCCTATATGATCATGATGTTTCAGACACCAGAAATTAGAGGTTCCTAAGTGCTTCTAGGAAGGAAGCAGAAGAGGAGCCACCATCAATGGATTGCAGGCAGTCTCCTGGGGAAGAAATCAAGTTATAGATTATTTGATACACTTGCTCATTTGACAAGTAATATTAATAGATGGTCTTCCATTCTGTTGAATCATAAAGAAAACTTATGGGAAGACCTTAGAAAAGAGGGAAAACCAAAAATGAAGAAAAGCATAAAGTTGCCCAAGAAAGGAAACCACCATCATTGAGTCCTGTTGCAGGTGTGAATGTGTTTTACTTATTGTTGTGGAAATAGAAAATATTGATTGAATTTTCAAAGTTGATACAAGTACATTATGGGGGGGCAAAGCTATGGGCGAAGCCATGCCATAATAGGAAGTCAGTAGACAAGATCAAAAATTGTTTTGTCAAAAAGCAGAGTTAAAAAAGGAGAAAGAAAAACAGTAGCTGTCTGCCTTATGTGGGCCGCTGTTGGTATTTATCGCAAGGATGCCTAAGGGAACGCCCCAGGGGGATGGTGAAGTTCTTATTCGGGGTGGCAGTTTGGTTACATAGTCCCATGCATAGCTCTGAAATCATGGACTGGTGTGCTGTAGAGTTTTTCTTAAAAGGAAAAAGAAAAAAACCACAAGCAAATCCTGAACTCTAATGATATGCATGGTGAAGTGTTTAGGGATGACTAACGTGTACTTTTATCTATAACTTACTTGGAAATGTACTAAAAGAGGGAGTGACAGATGGACAGAAGCATGGAAAATTGGAAAGTTATGTGATAGAGCAGTGTCACGAAATATTAATTGTAGAATTAGATGGTGGGCATATGAATGTCTGCTGTAAATCCAACTTTTTTATATATTAGAATTTTTTGTAATGAAATGTTATGAAGAGTTGGAGTATGAGTATGTCGCTTAGATGAAGGGATGTAAACACCAGGAGAAACAGCCTAGGGTTGAAAGTGGTTGACGCTGGAGGAAGGGAAAGGGCTGTGAGCAGAGCCTGCTGCCTTTCCTGTAAAACCTCTTGATGTGATTTGATCTTTAGCTTTTGTGTATCTGTCACTTTGGTCAAAGAAACTAATTTATAAAGGAAAGAAAGGACATATTTACGGATAAGTATTTTTAAGATGAGAAGTATATAAAAGTTGCAGGGCACGTGAAAGACAAGAACAGCGTGCTCTGACAGTAAGGCAGGAGGGAGCTGGGGAGGCGGACAGTCACGAAGGCCCAGGGCAGGAGCCCAGAGAAGGTCAGTGGGCCTAGGTGTGTGTATTGGGGTGGGGGCATGGGGAGAGAAGGGAGCGGAGGAAGAAGAGGAAGGAGACGAGGGGGAGGAAGAAAAGAGGAGGAGGAGGGGCAGGTGGACAGGGAGGGGCAGGATGGGCTGCCCCCACATTTGCAGCCTCAGGTAGAAAGCCCCGGCGACCTGGACCACCTGGACCTTGGGCAGGAGAGGGCTCATAAGCTGATTGCTTATTGCAGTTGCTCTTCTCTTGTCTTCCATCAGTTTTTTAAATGGTCTGTTTTATGGAAACCCAGGGGAGGTTTTCAGACCTTATCTTATATTTTCAGGTTACAAAGGTTGGAGACGGGGGCAATGAGACTTTGGTTATGGTACCTGCAGGAGGGGGTCCCCAGAGGAAGCCTCCTGTCTGCACCACAGCCCTGAGGTCTCCTCGACATTTCTCCTTGGAGGGTCGGCTATTTGATGTCCGCTTGGGCGACTGTTGTCCCGCAAAGCTCCACCCACGTAGTAAAGACTCATCATCCAGGGGCATTAGGCTGAGAACCTGGGAACATGTACCCCACCCCCCACTCTTGAGCAAGACCGAGGTCCTCATCCCTAGCAGCACTTCACAGGTTCCCTCTCTCAACCCAGGTGAGATCCTGACGGTGGGGACAGGACATCCTAATCAGAGGGCAGAAGAATTAGAAAAGAGGAGTGTGGAGTACATGGGAAAAATTAGGCTGAGTCACGCTGGAAACGCAGAATTTTCCCATCCGGAAAGTGGAGGGGACTGGGGCTCTCCTCGAGACAGGGAGAAGCTGAGACAAAGGCAAGGAGGCTCTTTGCCCCCCTGGGGAAGGGGCTCAGTGCCTAGGTGGGCTGCAGGCTTGCTGAGAGAGCTGCCGCGGGAGCCCAGAGAGCAGGAGGTGTTCCGAGTCCGGGAGTCGGGCCTGAGAGACAGCCATGTACCTCTGGCTGGCAGGTGCCCACCCCTGGTGACAGTGAATGGCACCAGGCAGGGACGCCCAGGGCTCTGGCACAGAGCCGGCAGCTGCCACGGCAAGGTTTTTATGCTAATGCCACTTGTCAGGCTGGCAGCACTCAGGGCATCTGGACTTGACAGGAAAGCAGCTGGGTCCCCTGGGTTGCGTTTCCCCGGAGCCTCTCCCAGGTCCCCAGAGATGCCCAGCAAGAGCTTGGCACTGACTCCAGGAAGGGGAGGGCCGGTGGCTGCAGAGGGGAGGGGGACCGCGGGGCTCCACGAGAGGAAACGCCACCTCCTCGGAATACCACGCACTCTAAAGTGGGACCCCGACAGCTAGAATGGATGGCACAGCTGGGTTTCCCCAGTGAGGAGAGAGCAGAGGGTCCATTCTAGGTCAGTTAGTCTGGCCCCGGGGAACCTGAGAGGAGGCACTGCTGTAGAGGACAGAACACAGGGCACCGGAGAGAAAGACCTCGTCAGGGTCCTGTCGCTGTCACCATGCGACCTTGGTCAAGTAGCAGCACCTCCGTGCACTCCCCTTCCCCTCTATGAACTGCTGGTGAAGGACAAGGTTCAGATGCACTCATTAATTTAGCATATAACCACCAAATACTTACTTCTTAGGTTCCAAGCCCTAAGTTATATAAAAATGAGTAAATATATTCCTGACTTCAGATCGATTGGTGTTCTTATAGGGAGGGTGAGACATTCCTCAGATCTCATGGTCCAGGACTTGGGTGCCAGGTCTCTAAGGGGTCCCAAGTGAGGGTGTACCTCATTGACCTTGAGCCCAGAATGGCCATCCTGACAGTAGACACTAGGTGCTTAACCTGGGCCTGAGGTCTATGAGATTCCTGAAAATCACCTTCAAACCTAGTAAAGACTCATCATCGGGGGCTTTAGGCACAGAATCCTAACCGGCACGACCTGTGGGGGAAACCTGCATTCTGCCTTTTTCCATGGGATACCAGTCGTTGGTCATTCAGTCCTGTCCAACTGTTTGCAATCCCTTGGACTGCAGCATGATAGGCTTCCCTGTCCTTCACAGTCTCCTGGAGTTTGCTCAAACTCATGCTCACTGAGTCGATGATTTCATCCAACCATCTCATCCTTCTCTGTCGCTCTCTTCTTCTCCTGCACTCAATCTTTCCCAGCATCAGGGTCTTTTCCAATGAGTTGACTCTTCGCATCAGGTGGCCAAAGTATTGGAGCTTCAGCTTCAGCATCAGTCCTTCCAATGAATATTCAGGGTTGATTCCCTTTAGGATTGACTGCTTTGCCAGGAGCCCTGGCAGTCTAAAAAAGCACTGAACTTGGAGTTTGGAGAAGGAAATGGCAACCCACTCCAGTATTCTTAACTGGATAATTCCATGGAGAGAGGAGCCTGGCGGGCTACAGTTCATAGGGTCACAAAGAGTCGGACACGAACGAGCGACTAACACGTTCACTTTCAGGAGTCCAGAGACTAGTTTCCAGTTCCCAGAAGCAGTATGACTGCAGGCAAGAAGGGCTCTTCCTGTCTCTGAGTTTCCATTTTTCCAGTGGTAAAATAAACCCCATCCATCTTAAGAATTCATTGCTCTCTAAATGCAGAGCACGCTTCCTGACCCTTTCCGGGAAGTAATCCTGCCCCCAAGTCTGCCTGGCTCCTAAGGACAGAGCCAGCCAGCAAGCCACCAGCAGGTGGGACCCTCAGGAACGCCTGACGGGTACCAAGGTATGCTTGCTCATCACCCATCCAGCCATCTACAGCATCCTCGAGACACGTGGGGCAGTTTCCTGTAATTGTTTTATGGATGGTTCTCTTAGCATTGTGTCTGGCCATAAAATATACTCCCTTAATAATCTCCAAGGAACTGCCAGGCCTTCCAGGCTATAACTCCGAACCCCCGGCCCCTCCTGTCTGGCCTGACACCTTGTTTGGTGAATCTGATTTGATTTTGATCTTAAATCTGTTCTATCTGCCTCAGAGCAGTAGCCACAGGGAGGGGGGTGGGTGTGGGGGAGAGGAGGATGGTTGCTGAGAATTATGACTCAAGCCCATTAGGAAGGGATGACCGCTCAGCACAGCCCCTTCTAAATCATGCCCGAGGAGACTGTCACAGAATCCAGAGGAGGCCTGCAGTTGGCAGGCAGGGAAAGTGGCCGGGAGGTGGCAAGGCTGGGGACTGGCTCAGCCTGGCCTGGCTCCCCTGTATCCTTAGGGGCCCCCACATTCTTCTTAGGCCTGCCAGTGACTTCTGTGTCCTAGACACTCTCTTTCTCAGCCTTATCTAACAATTTTTCCTACCTTGTGGAATTTCAAGACGTGTGTGTGTGTGTGTGTGTGTGTGTGTGTGTGTGTGTGCTCAGTCATGTCTGACTCTTTGCGACCCTATGGACTGCAGGCCCCAGGCTCCTCTGCCCAGGGGATTGTCCAGGCAAGAATACTGGAGAGGGTTGCCATGCCCTCTTCCAGGGGAGCTTCCCCACCCAGTGATGGAACCCCTATCTCCTGCATTGCAGCCAGATTCTTTACTGCGGAGCCGCTGGGGAGGCTGGAATTCCAAGGAGTCGGTAGCAAAAGGCCGAGAGCTACAGGGGACGAGTGTGGCAAGGACAGACTCTGGTCCCTCTGTGAGAAGCTAAGTCACTGGCTGCCCCTTTACGACCTCACCTCCTTTTCTTCCATGAAAAAGATGGCGAGTGGAAACGCTTGCTGGCTCTTCTTCTCAACTGTTGGCTAGTGCGGAGGGCCCTGGTCATGCCCGGCTCTGGGAGCTCTTATTCATCCTCTCTGGCTCTCCTATAGCAGCCCCTCCTCTAATGGACCCTTCCCTGTCCTCCTGGGGAAAAGTGATCCTTCCGTCCCCCTCTCTTTTCTCTTAGCATTTAGGCCAAAAGAAAGCTTAGTGCAGTTGGCCGAAGGCCTGGACGCTGAAATCAGCCTGCCTAGATTTGAATCAAGATTCTACCATGAGTGACCCTGGACGGTGACCTCACCTCCCTGGGCCTCTGTGTCCTTCACTCTTAATTTGCGAGATAATGAGAGTGCATGTCTCCTAGGATCATTGTGAGAATTACCCACATATAGCTCTCAGAGCAGAGCCTGGTACATAGTAGGAGCTTAATAAATGTTCGCTGCTGCTCTTGTCATTTATTAATATTTCCTGGGGTGGGTAGCGGGGTGAGAGTTCATGGGCCTAGGAAGTATGTCGCATGTTCAATTTCCACTAGACTGTGTCTTTCCATGTGCTGTTCAAGGACTACGAGGGAAAGAGAAGTGGGGAGGGAAGGAAGATGGGAAGGTCATTGAGCATGGGATTATGAGAGACACAAAGACCCCAAGGCAGCTTGCTGCACGGGGCTTCCATTCTGGCTGGGCAGCCAGGATAGCCTTCACAGGGAGAACGTTCATGTCAAGCCACAGAAACTTAAAGACTGGATCCTGGGGGGAAGGGGCAGGGGGATGGCTCACCAGCGTCTGGAGTTCTAAGAGGTAGTAACAAGAGATTAGGGAGGGCCCAGACACCCCCAGACACCACTGTAGGGAGTACTTGTGGTCCAAAGAGCTATTAATGCAGAGGACTATATAGTTCCACAATTCACTGCATTTATCCTAAACTAATCTTCCCAAGCTTTGACTCATACTTAAGATTTCCTAGGTGACTTTGGTTCCTGAGTATTAACCCATCTTTTAGGGTTAGTGTCTAGAGATTTGAAAAAGTCACAAAGTTGTTTTTTATTTTTTTTCCCCTTAGACCAAGCCTTAGGAACCAACTCATTTACCCTGTTATCTTATGGAAAGGGAAAAGTTTGGAGAGTTGAAATGGCTTCCTTATGTCCACTGAGCTTCTCTCTAAATGTGTCCCTGTGTTTCTTGCCCTTGAATCCTTATCCCCACATTGGTGGGGGGATGTGGAAATCATTCTTCCTGTTTTGGAAAATTGAAAGGAAGCATTGAGACCCAGATGGATGAAGTGGTTTACCCCAAAGCACAAAACAGGTCAGCCACAGGACAACCTGAAACAGGGGTTCTGATCCCCTCCACTAGGCCTTTCCCTTTCCCCTCTCACCCAAACCCAACCAGCCCCACTGTCAAAAACAAAAAACACCTCTGACTGTGTGCAGCTGTGACTTCCCGGAGTAGAGCTAGGGATGGTGCTGCCCAAGATGCTCCACACTCCTGGGATGGGCCTCCCTCCCCGCCTCCACCACGCACCAGGCAGAGGAGCTGGCCTTCCACACCACCCTCTGTCAGCTGCTCTTCTAAGCAGAACACTCCGCAGCCCGAGAAGGAGCCTCTTGTGCCAGGGAGGCTCCAAGTCTGTATCAGGAGGATTTTCATAAACACAACTGTCTGTGTCTGGGCAGCCATGTGGAAAGTTGCAATATAACCCACTGATGTCATGTGGCAGGGGAAACAAGATTTCCAGAGGAGCCACGCTGCTCTTTCCAACCTCAGTGTGGAGCAGAATCCCAGACAGGCTTCTGAAAGAAAGGAAAGGAAAAAAAAAAAAACACCTGCAACAAATTACAAAACAAAACCCTGATTCCAAGGTCTCGGAAGGAGGGTAGGGAGCGGGGCTGGGGATTGTAGGGGGGCTGTAGTTGCTGGGGAGGCACAGCTGAGTGGGGCCTGGGGGCAGTGCAGGGTCACCCCCAGGCTCCTGAGGCCTTCCTGGGATGGCGCGGGCAGCCTGAACCAGGGAAGCTGTGCCATTCCACGTGCGCCGAGTTCTCCCTACCATCCGTCACCTCAGATCCCTGGACTTCGGAAATCTCCTGTCATTCCTCTCACCTCAGGCAGGATCCACTCCTTGCCTAGGTCTCCACTACACACTAGGTCTGCTGGTTCTTTCCTTTTTGGAGTGTAATTGCTTTACATGGTTGTGTTAGTTTCTGCTGTACAATGAATGAAGTGAGTCAACTCTAAGTATACATATATCTGGGCTTCCCAGGTGGCGCTGGCGCTAAAGAACCCACTTGCCAGCAATGCAGGAGATGTGGGTTTGATCCCTGGTTTGGGAAGATCCCCTGGAGGAGGACTTGGCAATCCACTCCAGTATCCTTGCCTGGAGAATCCCATGGACAGAGGAGCCTGGCGGGCTGCAGATCATGGGGTCTCAGAGAGTTGGACACGACTGAAGCGACTTCCCGTGCATGGTCCTCTTGGACCCCTCTCCCACCCCTCCGCCGTCCCACCCACCTAAGTCATCACAGAGCTCGGAGCCTAGCTCCCCGGTTCTCTAGATCTCCAGATTTCTGCAAGCCATTCTACACTGATCCCAGTATAGCATCTAAAGTTGAACTCAGATTCATTCTGCTGCAGTTTGAACACAGTCCTAGTACTCCCCTAGCCAGGACCCCCAAGAAGAGACAGTAAATGAGAGGAGAGGGTGTTCTCATCTTCTCTGTTAGCATTTCATATAATGTTACCTTCCTCCTCCCCTGCCTCCACTGTTTGGCGGACCTTGGCCAGGTCATTTAACTTCTCTGGGTTGCAGTTTTCTCTTTTCTAAAATGCAAAATCAGAGAGTATATGATATTTAAATTTCCTTGTAGCTCCAGAAGCCACCATCTGCACAGAAGGAGTAGCAGGGTAGTGCAGATTACCTGAAGGATATCTGCAGCTTTATTAACACTTACTGGGATTTTTTTCCAATTATAAAAGTAATCATTCTAATTGCAAAAAACTTGAAAACCGAGAGTATGCATTAAAAAAAAAAAACTGCCTCCAAAGACTTTTGAAAAGTGTTATTTTCACCTTTAGTCTTTGCATCTTCTTATATTAATATTTTTTAATAAAAATACTATGCTATAAAAATGCTCTATAGTCTGTACTTTAATCACTTTGGAATGAATTGTAAACATTTTCTTATATTGATATTCTTCTACAACATGACATTTTCTTATATTTGTGGTTTTTCTTATGATTTCTAATATTGAGGCAAATTGCAAATGAAGAAATACAAAGAGCCAATAAACACATGAAAACAATTTCACCTCAACAATAGTCAAAGAAAAGAAATGAGATGTTATTTTTACACATCATATTAGCATAGGTTTAAAAAAAATTGGTAGAACCTACTTTGTTAACTGGAGAGACAAATGGACGGCATTTTAGACAACTGGAAGGGTGAAAATCTATCTGGATTTTTATGTATCAAAATATAAAATATGTCTGATTATTTACTTAGCAATTCTATTTCTAGGAACTTACTCTGAGAGGTATCACCCATGTGAAAAGATACAAGCAGAGGATGTTTGATGAAGCACTATTTATAATAGCAAAATTTTAGTGACAGCCTAAACGAAATGTCACTCAATGGGGGAATAGTTCCAATGAATGTGCAACACAGTGTTCAGTCATTAAAAATGATAATACAGCTTTATACGGGACTGTAGCCCCCCAGGCTCCTCTGTCCATGGGATTTCCTAGGCAAGAATGCTGGAGTGGGCTACATTTTTTTCCAGGGGATCATCCCAACCCAGGGACTGAACCCACATCTTCCTTATTGGCAGGAGGATTCTTTACCACTGAGCCACCAGGGAAGCCCCAGCTTTATATGTGTTGACTTAGAACAATGTCTGATATTTTGTGAAGCAAGAAGAAATCACATAACAGAACAGCATGCAAAATCTCAGTCCATTTATGTAAAGTTCCACACACAAATCTGTATGTATCTTAGATAACTAAATGCCTAAAGCATTGTAGTCTTCTGAGAGGAGGGGCTTAAAGGTTGCAATCTGGTTGGAACAGGGGGATGGGCAAAGGATGAGGGTCCACTTTGAAGCCACATTTGCTAACCAACCATCAAGTTTTTGTAGTTATTTGTTTTGTTTTTCTTAGAATGTATGTCCTTTGAGGATAGCAGGGAGAGAGAGCGATGGAGATTACAAACTCTGCCATCTGCCGAGTGGTGTTGACCAAAATATTAATAGTGATTATCTCTTGGAGGTGGGATTTGGAATGTTTTAATTTCTTCTTTGAAATTTTACTATTATTCAAGCATTTTACCAAAAAAAAAAAAATATTTTGTAACATTTGCTGTTAGGGAAGGCTCACAAGAGCTGATTTCTTTCTTTATTTTGCAGTATCTAATACCCTGAATTTCTGTGTCCTGTCTATCTAAGTCTGCAATCTGATTAACTTTCCTCTCGTTCCTTGAAGAACTTCAGACACCTTTTCCAGGCATGGGGTATCTCGGTGGACACAAGCCCACAGGAACTCCATACTCACAGTCTACTGGCGTTGTGCCCTAAGCCTGCAGCCCCCCACCATCAGAAGGAGGCTGTTCAAACCTCTTTGGCCCCGGCTGACCATGGCCCTCTCACCTTCCTCCACCACTGTTTGTTCAGATTTATCCCTTGGATTCTGATCCCACCACTGAGCCCCATCAGACGTGGAAAACCTCACCATCAACTCTGCTCCTCACCTCAGCTCTGCACTGATAACACCAACCTGGCATCTGACCTTGTTCTGTCTTTCATCTTTGACTTTGCTTCCTCCTGGAAGGTTCAAGTCACCCTACCGTGCTGTTGTTTAGTCACTAAGCCGTGTCTGACTCTTTTGCAATCTCATAGACTGTAGCCCACCAGGCTTTTTTGTCCATGGGATTTTCCAGGCAAGAATACTGGAGTGGGTTGCCGTTTCCTCCTCCAGGGTATCTTCCTGACCCAGGGATTAGACCTGCTAGTTGTGACAATGCCCCAACCTATGTGATTCACAGTTCCAAAAACATCTACTGAGCACTCATGTGCCCAGCCTGTGGCCGGGGCTTGTGAACACAGAAACCATGAGCATTAGTTCCCTACTCCTGCGGGGAGTTCAGAGGATCAGACTTGACTAAGGGAAAGCTACTATGATGGTAGCCAACACTGAAGGCTTGCTACTACTTGGTACAGCTCTGTGTGTTTTGTGTATATCATCTCACTTTACCCTCAGAATAACCCTATGAAGTAAGCACTATTATTACACCCATTTTAAAGAGGAGGAAACTGAGGCATAGAGGTAGTTTCCTCAAGGTCACAGAGAGCTAAGGAGCAGATCATGTAATCCAACTCCAGGGGCATGAGTCTTAAAAACCATGCTCTATGAAAACAAAAAGTGCCAGTTGCTGAGCAATAGACATTCATAAAAAGGGCTGCTGCGCTATGCAAAACAGAATGGAAGTGCCTCAGAAAACTAAAACAAGAATTACCATAAGATCCAGCAGTCTCACTCCTGGGCATATAAACGAACGAAGCTATAACTCAAAAAGATACACGCACCCCAGTGCTCATAGCAACAGGATTCACAATAACCAAGAAACAACCGAAATGTCCATCGACAGACAAATGGATAAAGCAGAGATGGTACACACACAATGGAACACTGCTCAGCCACAATACAAGAACAAAGCAACACCATCTGCAGCAACATGGATGCAACTGGAGAGCATCAGACTACGTGAAGTAAGTCAGAAAAAAGACAAATAACATATGATATCACTTACACGTGAAATCTAGAATACAGCTCAAATGAACTTATCTACAAAACAGAAACAGACCCACAGACATAGAGGAGAGATTTGTGGTTGCCAAGGGAAGAGAGCAGGGAGAGAGATGGACTGGAACTGGGGGCTGGTAGATGCCTGGAGAATCCCAGGGACAGCGGAGTCTGGTGGGCTGCTGTCTATGGGGTCACACAGGGTCGGACACGACTGAAGTGACTTAGCAGCAGCAGTAGCAGATGCCTACTATTACCTTTAGAACGGATAAACAGCACAGGGACGTATATCCAATCTCCTGGAATAAACCATACATGAAAAGAGTATTTTAAAAAAAGAATGCACAGATGTGTAAAATTGAGTCACTTGCTATACAGCAGAGATTGGCACAACACTATAAATCAACAATACTTCAATTAAAAAAATAAAGTATATGGGAGACCTAAAAAAATGAAAAGGGCTGTGAGAGTTCAGTAAAAATGAGTCACGGATTCTTCTGCTTTCAGACTCTTGGCTGGCATGAGAGTGACATGCAACCAGCTTCCTCTTTGCTGCTCACGTAACCAAATGTCTGCTTTTATCTCTGCCCAGGTGTGACACCTCGCTTATGACTTACACTCCGTGTCTTTCTGAGTGACTGACATCTACAGGGCTGACCTTCAGCTCTGTGTCCACCTGAACTGGGCTGGCAGGCCCGGACCCTTTTCCATGTCATCTCAGATCCAGCGGGCCAATTGCCCCATCCCCAGGGCACAGAGACACAGATGGCCCAGAGTTCTCCCATCTGGGGTCTCACCTTCTTCCCAACACTCCATGAGCCCTCCAGTGGGGGCTCCAGTGGGGGAAGGACTGATGAACATCCCTCCATGGCCATTCTTCTATAAGTAGGCCACGTTTTCTGTAATGACAGTGCTCCAGAAAAGTTTTATTCAAACAAAATATTTGTACATCAAATCCCATTTAGAATATATTAGAATAATCAGCTACAATGCAAAAATCAGACACAGTGGCACTAACTGGCATTAAGTATATACAAAGTGCCAGGTACTTTGCTTGTAACATCCAGGTACTATGCTTGTAATTCTGAGAGCACCCCAGTAAGGAGGCACTACTTTCATTACTGTCGTTGCTGTTCAGTCACCAGTCACGTCCAGCTCTTTGCAACCCTGTGGACTGCACGCCTAGCACGCTAGGCCTCCCTGTCCCTCACCATCTCCCAAAGTTTGCCCAAGTTTATGTTCATTGCAGCAGTGATGCCACCCAGCCGTCTCATCCTCTGACGCTTTTTTTCTCCTTTTGCCTTCAATCTTTTTCCATTATTGGAGAAAGAAATGGCACCCCACTCCAGTACTCTTGCCTGGAAAATCCCATGGACAGAGGAACCTGATAGGCTACAGTCCATGGGGTTACAAAGAGTTGGACACGACTGAGTGACTTCTCTTTCACTTTTTCCATTATACCCAAATGAAAAGCACTAGGTCCAGAGAAGTTAGTTGACTTACCCAAGGTCACACAGCTAATGAGCAGCAGAGCCACCACTCTTGGCCATCACTCAGTCTAAACCATCTAAACTGAGTCCAAACTCAGCGGATTCTTAGGCAAACAGTCTTGCGGAGGTGCAAGCTTTCTAAGTTCCCAGTTGTGTTTTGTCACAAGAGAACAAACCTGACTTTCTTGATCTCATCTTCAGCCACCAGGCTGACATGAAAAGAAATATGAGTCATGCTGGATAGTTCCAAGGGAGACATAATAGAAATTTCTCCCCAGCATCCCCCAGAAGAGGAAGCTCTAGAGCCCTTCTATCTCCACCCTATCTGTGTGTGCACACACACACACACATATACACATGCACACATATGCATGCATACACATGTGCACACGCAAGCACATATATATCTTCCTGGTCCAGCCCATGACTGTCTCCTTTGACCAGACGGCTGCCTGGGTACACCCAGGGCAGAGTCACCAAGGAGCCAGGGCCATCAAGAGCGAGGGAGCTGAATAAAAGCAGCTCATGCTATACCTATGATATGCAGCTTTGGTTGTAAATAAACACTGCAGCTGAGTATTCCCGTGGGGATTCCCTAATGGCGAAGATGGATGCACTCCAGAGCAACCCCAGGGGTTTTACACGCAGCTCTGACTAAACTCCCTATAAAATCAATCCCTCCTTTCACCACTTGTGACAGGGTGTTCTAATATTAATCCACTCTCCTTGTCAGTCAGCTCCCCCAACAAAGGCTTTAATGATCTTTAACCAGGCATAATCAACGCTACACACTCCAGCAGAGACTTCCTGGACCCAGGCAGCTCCCCTACCCCAAACAACAACTGGCTGGAAGTTCCCAGGGGCACAAAAGCAATCCCCTCAGCCCCCCTGAGCCACCTTCTCTCTCCCCGCAGGGTGGACTGTCTAGGAGGAGGGCAGCCCCCATGAGGACAGGGGTGGCGGGTCAGCGGGCTCAGGCTGCTCGGTGGGTGGGGGGCGCAGGCCCGGCCCCCGCGGTCTCCTCCACGGCTGCCTGTGGTCCTGAGATGCTGACTGCTCCAGGCCGCACGGGCTCTGCAAGTCTGCCTCTAACGCTGTCATCAATGGTGTCTCCTCCGGACTTCTGACAGCTCCCATCTCTCTAGGGGAAGCGGGGCCTAGGTGGAGGACCCTAGCAGCTGGAGAAGGAGCACGGGAGCATGTGGTTTGCCCTCTGTTCCTGATCCCACCACCACCCCCCACCCGGCCTGCCCAGACCTAGGCCCCGCTTCCCCTAGAGAGATGGGAGCTGTCAGAAGTCCGGAGGAGACACCATTGATGACAGCGTTAGAGGCAGACTTGCAGAGCCCGTGCGGCCTGGAGCAGTCAGCATCTCAGGACCACAGGCAGCCGTGGAGGAGACCGCGGGGGCCGGGCCTGCGCCCCCCACCCACCGAGCAGCCTGAGCCCGCTGACCCGCCACCCCTGTCCTCATGGGGGCTGCCCTCCTCCTAGACAGTCCACCCTGCGGGGAGAGAGAAGGTGGCTCAGGGGGGCTGAGGGGATTGCTTTTGTGCCCCTGGGAACTTCCAGCCAGTTGTTGTTTGGGGTAGGGGAGCTGCCTGGGTCCAGGAAGTCTCTGCTGGAGTGTGTAGCGTTGATTATGCCTGGTTAAAGATCATTAAAGCCTTTGTTGGGGGAGCTGACTGACAAGGAGAGTGGATTAATATTAGAACACCCTGTCACAAGTGGTGAAAGGAGGGATTGATTTTATAGGGAGTTTAGTCAGAGCTGCGTGTAAAACCCCTGGGGTTGCTCTGGAGTGCATCCATCTTCGCCATTAGGGAATCCCCACGGGAATACTCAGCTGCAGTGTTTATTTACAACCAAAGCTGCATATCATAGGTATAGCATGAGCTGCTTTTATTCAGCTCCCTCGCTCTTGATGGCCCTGGCTCCTTGGTGACTCTGCCCTGGGTGTACCCAGGCAGCCGTCTGGTCAAAGGAGACAGTCATGGGCTGGACCAGGAAGATATATATGTGCTTGCGTGTGCACATGTGTATGCATGCATATGTGTGCATGTGTATATGTGTGTGTGTGTGTGTGCATGTGCACACACAGATAGGGTGGAGATAGAAGGGCTCTAGAGCTTCCTCTTCTGGGGGATGCTGGGGAGAAATTTCTATTATGTCTCCCTTGGAACTATCCAGCATGACTCATATTTCTTTTCATGTCAGCCTGGTGGCTGAAGATGAGATCAAGAAAGTCAGGTTTGTCCTCTTGTGACAAAACACAACTGGGAACTTAGAAAGCTTGCACCTCCGCAAGACTGTTTGCCTAAGAATCCGCTGAGTTTGGACTCAGTTTAGATGGTTTAGACTGAGTGATGGCCAAGAGTGGTGGCTCTGCTGCTCATTAGCTGTGTGACCTTGGGTAAGTCAACTAACTTCTCTGGACCTAGTGCTTTTCATTTGGGTATAATGGAAAAAGTGAAAGAGAAGTCACTCAGTCGTGTCCAACTCTTTGTAACCCCATGGACTGTAGCCTATCAGGTTCCTCTGTCCATGGGATTTTCCAGGCAAGAGTACTGGAGTGGGGTGCCATTTCTTTCTCCAATAATGGAAAAAGATTGAAGGCAAAAGGAGAAAAAAAGCGTCAGAGGATGAGACGGCTGGGTGGCATCACTGCTGCAATGAACATAAACTTGGGCAAACTTTGGGAGATGGTGAGGGACAGGGAGGCCTAGCGTGCTAGGCGTGCAGTCCACAGGGTTGCAAAGAGCTGGACGTGACTGGTGACTGAACAGCAACGACAGTAATGAAAGTAGTGCCTCCTTACTGGGGTGCTCTCAGAATTACAAGCATAGTACCTGGATGTTACAAGCAAAGTACCTGGCAGACCCTCCATGCTCCTCAGGGCCCCCCAGAGGAGAGGGGCAGGAATAAAGGCAGATGGGGCCGGGGGGCCGGCGGCAGACACACTGTACAGAGCCGAGGCCCCCGGGCTGAGGGAATACACCTGCTGGATAGACCAGGAGGGTCTCCCCAAACAAAGGTCTCAGTCGTTCTCATCTAAATCCATCTCTGCGTCTTCAAGGCTGCACAGTGTTTATCGGAGCCACGCAGGAGCCCTGCACCGGCTCTGGGGCAGCTCTGAGAACTTGTGTCAGGGAGGCAGCTGGGCAAGCTGCCTGGCAGCCTCGCTGAAACCTCCCAGCAAAGTCCCTCGGGCGACAGCAGAGTCCCTCGGGCAAGTCGGAGCCTGGAGTTTGGCCTCTGACTTCAGGAAACAAACTGGCCTGAGCTGCTTAATGCAGCCTCCCTCCTGTTCCGGCCCACGAGGAGCGGTCCTTCCCTGCCGGGTGGTGTCTGGTGTCTCCGTGGCCCCGAGGACCCATGAGAGCTGCGTGAAGTCTGGGGGAGCAGAGAGATGCCTTCACTGTTTTCTCATTAGAACTTAGTTTACCTTGCTCACACTACCAGTATATTGGTACAAGGTGTACGTGTGTGCTCAGTCGCTTCAGTCGTGTCTGACTTTCTGCAACCCCACGGATTGTAGCCCGCCAGGCTCCTCTGTCCATGGGGTTCTCCAGGCACAATACATTGTACTTAACTTGAGACAAATGGGACGATATTAAAAAGCAGAAGAGGAGGCCGTGACCTCCAGCAAGCACTGCTTACATCTGAATGCATTGCCTCCCCAAATTTTTATTTTCTTAGAGTTGTTGAATTCGGTTTTGCCCTTGGACTTGTACCAGAGACCTGCCTGTGTTGTTTTGCCTGTGGGAACCCACCTCCCGCCCCCGCCCTGGTCCTGTATTGAGGAGGGGAGCTCGTGATTCTTGCTCATGATTTATTGGGTGATCAGGGGCCCCTTCATTAACGCTGTGCCTTCGAGTCCTCAATTATAAAAAAAGGAGAAAATAATAACACTGCCCTCAAAGGGTAGTCATAAGGATTAAATGTTTTTGTATATGCGAAGTACTTAGAATATGTATCTAGCATAAATGTGAAATATATGTGGTAGTAGCATCACCAATAGGATTGTTATTATTATAACTACTGCTGCTATTTGCACTACCTTCCCTGTTTAGAGTGGGGAGTAGGGACCAGCACCCCCTTTTCCCAGCAACTGTGGCTTCACAGTCCAAGCACCCAGATGCGTAACAAACGGGTAGGCAGGTAGCCCGAGAGAAAGTCACTCTGGGAGGACAGAAAGCAAAACATCACTGGTCCAGGACTCTGCCTCTCCTGGGGTGACAGGGAGGGGTATGGCTACCACGCCTAACGTGAGATCTTCTTGCCTGCGCAGCTCTGTGCTGGTACCCAAGTGACCAGCAGGGCTCCTTTCCGACCTTCACTCAGCACAGGCTGTTAATCCAGCATCTCACTCCTCTCCGGCGAGCCCAGCCCAAACAGCAGGGGGGTATTTCTTACCCCCCCAGTCCATACACCAGGGCTGGCTTTCCAAAGGATGCCTACTTTCCAGTCCTCCTATAGACCTGAAAGGTTTCTGACTTAGGCCATGAGAATACAAGAACATCCCTGGAAAGAACCCTTGTTGCTGCAGTTGTTGGTTAGTCACTAAGTCATGTCTGACTCTTTGTGACCCCATGGACTGTAGCCTACCCTGCTCCTCTGTCCATGGAATTCTCCAGGCAAGAATATTGGAGTGGGGTTGCCATTTCCTTCTTCAGGAGGTCTTCCAGACCCAGAGATCAAACTCATGTCTCTTGTTTTGCAGGCAGATTCTTTACCACTGAGATGCTAGGGAAGCCCCTCAAATAATAGCTCATGATGATAACAGTTCATATTTGTTCAGCATCTACTGTGTGCCAAGTGACAGTCGCTCAGTTATGTCTGACTGTTTGAGACCCCATGGCCTGCAGCCCACCAGGCTCTTCTGTCCATGGAATTTTCCAGGCAAGAATACTGGAGTGGGTTGCTATTACCTTCTCCAGGGGCTCTTTCTGACCCGGGCATTGAACCCAGGTCTCCTGCATTGCCGGCAGATTCTTTACCGTTGAGCCATACTGTGTATCAAGCCCTTTGCTAAATAATTTACATGTATTATCTCATTTAATCCTCACAACACGACATGAGCTAGGAACCATCTTTATCTCCATTTTACAGCTGAAGCCTCAGCTTGGAGAGCTTGAGTCATCTGCCCAGGATTGATGCCCAAAAGCCACCGAGGGGACTTAACCTGACTATGGAGAGACTGCTGTTCATTCTGGGGAAACACTACCATGAACTTTTAAGTTTCCTATAGCTATTCTAAGGGGAAGCCCGATGCTATTGTTCATTTGAATGAATGAAGAGTCGGTTTTGATAGTGTAAGGTCTATGTGTGTGTGTGTATATATATATATATATACACACAAATGGAACCCAGAAAGAGTAAATTTCTTTGCATGGCCACGTGGCTAGAAAGCCATGGAGCCTGAAGCAGGACCCCAAACACCCCGATTTCATGTTCTTTCTATGCTGCTCATCTTTTGTCCCTTCCAGAGAGAACCTGGCCCTGGGCAGACACCAAGCCCCACACTCTGGTGTTCCTTGCACTGCACCCAGCACAGCCAGGGCCCACAGTGGGCGCTCACTCAATCTCTGGGAGTGAATGGATGTGAACTTTCTGCAGGAGAGTCGGCAGCACACACTCAATGGTTCCCCCCACCTTCTGATAGCTGGTTGTGGGTCATTCATTTGTGAATGGAAACAAGCTTGTGCAGAAGCTGTCGATACTGTGGGCCAGGGCCCAGGCTGGTGCCTTAACTCTGAAAATCCGAGTGCCCCTGGACCCTGTTATTACTCTGCCTTCTCCACCAAGCCCATCCACTCCTTTTCTTTCTTTCCCTCCCTGTCCTCCCCCTAAAAACACAGCACATTCCCGGTCCAAGTCAGTGTCCCTGGAGAAGCGAACGTTGAAAGAATCCAAGAGAGCCTGATTTGTGTGTGGGTGTGGTGTCGATGCCTGATTTCCTCTGGGCACTGCCTGATTTCTCTCATTCCCAGGTTGGTGACTTCTTGCCTGCTGCCTGACAGAGGATGTCCCTACGACCCTGGACTAGAGGCAGGCAGCCTGAGCAAGACTTCCAGCAGAGCATGTCTGGGTGATGGTAACCATGCATTTTTTATTGAGTAAGAGAGTTAATGGGCATGTAAAACATACACAACTTGTCAGCCTGTTAGCTGCTGCCATTGCCACGGCCGCTCTCTCGCCTCGGGCTCAACTAAATTGCTCATCGCCTTGCTCTTTTCTGCCCTCTCCCTCTCCTTGTTTTTTTTTTTTCCCCAAAGTCTGTCTCTCTCCCCAACCTGTACCTCCCTCCTTCCCCAAACTGCTGAAGAATCCCATTTTTATTTATTTATTTTTAATCACTTTCAATTTGGGCAACCAATTTGAGAGAAGACTTAACCTTGAAGGCTCGGCTGCCCCTACCCAGGCAATGCTCTGTCTTCAGTTCCTGCCCAGAAAGCTGGGGTTCAAGGACAAAGGCAGCCCAGAGTGAGCTTCCACCCACAGAGGAGGCAGCTAGTCCAGAGCACTTGCCAGATGTGGGGCATGGATGCCCGTGTGGATATGCCTCCATTGTGCACACGTGATCAATTGCCCTCATTGCCACACCACCCCCGCTGCAGGTGCCACCCTCGGCAGCCTGGGTCCCCCACCTGCCCAAACCCCCAAAACCCCACCCTGCATGCAACACACTCAGCCATCCGCATCCTCATATTCAGACCCCAATAGCTTCAAAAAATTCCAAATCCCATACGGGTGCTCCTGTGTACATACATATACACTTGAAAGAGCCCACAGCTGAGTGCTACAATGTAGCCCGCTCTCTGCATCCCTCCCCAAGGGGCAAGCTCAAGCCTGGACACACGCTTCCCTCTCTCACACACACATACATGCATAGTCTCAACCGCACATGTCTTTAGGCGCACCCTCAAGTCCACACATGGATTCACTGCCTTCAGACAGGCCATCAAAAGGCCATTATTCATGTGCATCCCCAGGCATGTGCACTTTCAGAACTGATGAGAACGGCCGCATTCCCATAGTGCCCTCACAATTGTATTTCTGCACACAGTGCCCCCCATTTATATACTCTACCGTTAGCTGAAGCTGCCTGCACACTTTCAACATGTCTGCACCTCTAATAGTCACATCTGCATGCTCACCCACCAGACACACTCAGCGTCAACAACCCATACCTGCAGTGTGCTTGCCTACATACACACACACAGTGGGCAGGTCGTGTCTGCATGTGTACCCCACTCCATACCCCCTGGTATATCTTCAAACGCTCATGTCTGTTGCATACACATATACACCAACACTCCCACCAGCCTATATGCAAGTAGTCCTTTAATGTATATTTCAGGTATATCTGTACACACTTCATGTACACACATACACATTAAACCCCACTCTGCCTACTTATAACTCATACACGTAAACTCTTAATCCCTATTTGTATGTATGTTCCATACAAACATCCCACAGTGTTCCCACCATGTATACCTACAGAAGACCCCAGTTCTGCCCATGTTCATGCTCCAGCTCCCAGTCTGCACGCATATCTCAAATGTATACCCCCAAATGCCCTGTTTTACCCATAGTAGTAGTAGTGTTAGTCGCTCGGTCGTGTCTGACACTGCAACCCCACTGTAGCTGGGCTGCACCCCACTGGACTATAGCTTACCAGGCTCCTCTGTCCATGGAATTCTCCAGGCAAGAATACTAGAGTGGGTTGCCATTCCCTTCTCCAGGGGATCTTCCTGACCCAGGGATCAAACCCAGGTCTCCTGCATTGCAGGCAGACTCTTTTCCCATGCATGCAGGTATCTCCTGCAATGATTCTATATCTGCTTACATAGACCCCAGTCCAAGGACGTACACCCAAACTTGCCATTTCCACATGCAAAGACAGCCATGTACAGTCCCTTCTAACACCCATTCACAGCTGTATCAAAAGCTCACCATCAATTCAATTGAATTTAAACTAAACAATCAAGCCCATATCAAAGTGTAGATTCAGAAGAACTGTGGTCTTTACCTTCAGGAGCTTCCTGTCTAGGAAGAGATAAGGACAAGAAAATAGCCAGTTAGTCTAGCCACAGAAGTAAGTGTACACAGGAGCATATATTCTCAGCAGCTCCAAATTTACAGGAAAATTCTACCTGCTCATCTCAGATGCACAAATGTATGTGTGTATGCTTAGTCACTTCAATTGTGTCTGACTCTTGTGAACTGTAGCCCGCCACGCTCCTCTGGCCATGGGATTCTCCAGGCAAGAATACTACAGTGGGTAGCCATTCCCTTCTCCAGTGGATCTTCCTGACCCAGGGATTGAACCTGAGTCTTCTGCATTATGGGTGGATTTTTTTTTTTTTTTTTTTTTTCCATGAGCCGAAGAATTGATGCTTTTGAACTGTGGTGTTGGAGAAGACTCTTGAGAGTCCCTTGAACTGCAAGAAGATCCAACCAGTCCATTCTGAAGGAGATCAACGCTGGGATTTCTTTGGAAGGAATGATGCTAAAGCTGAAACTCCAGTACTTTGGCCACCTCATGCGAAGAGTAGACTCATTGGAAAAGACTCTGATGCTGGGAGGGATTGCGGGCAGGAGAAGGGGACAACCGAGGATGAGATGGCTGGATGGCATCACGGACTCGATGGATGTGAGTCTGAGTGAAGTCCGGGAGATGGTAATGAACAGGGAGGCCTGGCGTGCTGCGAGTCGGACACGACTGAGCGACTGAACTGAACTGAACTGAGCCATAAGAGAAACCTCAGATGCACAAATGGATACAACTTAATTCACATTACCACATATCCCCATTCTGTGCCCACTCTAAACATGAGTATCCCCTACTCTAAACGTGATCAGCGTTTCCATTAATTTTAGTGGCCTCACATGTTCCCAGCAGTCTCCTCCCTAGAGGTAATGCTGCTACTTCACACTGTCATTGCTGGGACTAAGTCCTTCTCTCGGGCTGCTGGCTGAGGACCTAGCCCAGCAGTGGCAGGGCTTCTGGTGCAGGGAGGGTCCCCCAGCAGTCATCCTGCCTCATTCTCCACCTGACTCAGATGAGCCGCAGGCCTTGCCGTTACCTCCTCCTCTTTGTCCTCTACAGAGGCGGCTGTCTCCACCACGGGCCCAAGAGCACTTTCCTGCCTACTCCTCCTGTTTGGGTGGCTGGCACTAGTAGTCCTCTGATATGATAATTATGAATCTGATTCCAGTATGAATTCCTAGGACTTCAGTAAACTGAATTCCAAGAGCTTTGCCCTACGAGCCAAATCTGGCCTACTGTCAATTTTTGTATTAAAAGTAAAGTTTTATTAGAATGGTCAGATCCATTTGTTTAAGAATTATCTATGAGGGCTTCCCAGATGGCTCAGTGGTAAAGAATCTGCCTGCAGTGCTGGAGACACTGGTTTGATCCCTGGGTCAGGAAGATCCTCTGGAGAAGGAGATGCCAACCCAGTCTAGTATTCTTGTCTGGGAAATCTCATGGACAGAGGAGACTGGCAGGCTATAGCCCATGGGGTCACAAAGAGTTGGACGTAACTTGGCGATTAAACAGCAACAACAACTTGGCTGTTTTAGGGCTCTAATGACAAGAGTTCAGTAGTTACGATAAGACCATGGCTAGTAAAATACTTACTGGTTGAGCCTTTATAGAAAAAGCATCAATCTGCCAGTCTTGCCCATCTGATGTTAAGCATGGAGGTGGCAGTGCCATTCTGGTCTTCCCTGGTCAGGACAGTACAATACACCTTAGAGGTAAATAGAGAAACCACAGAGTGAAGTGGCAGAAGATGGGAAAGGAAAGGAATTCAAACCACATCTTCAACTCATCCCACAGATATTGATGGGTGCCTGCTATCTGCTGACACTATGCTGGGCACGGGGTTACAGCAGAGAATGGAACATGGCTCCTATCCTCCTGAAGTAACCAGTCTACTGGAAGACATTACACTACAACCTACACACCAACTCCATTGTGAGAATTGTGATAAATACTGACAAGGGAAAACAGGGATTGTTGAAGCCAGGAAAAAGAAACTTAGAGGCACTTTGACAGATGAACTCAAATATGTGAAGGAAGGACAAGGAAGAGGGGCTGGACAAGCCCTCTGGATGCTCAAGGTGGGACCTAGGACCAGAACAGCACAGTGAAAACAGGAAGATATTTCGGAAGAGGAGCTTTGTGTGCTCCACAATGGGCCCTACACACAGGAGGTTGTGTGTTACATTAATATTAGTGATGGATAAGAGGGATAGAGACTCACCATGGCTTCTCACTATGGCACCATGCTAAGCTTTCCCAGTGTTCCCCCCTCCTTCCCAGCATCCTCTGTTCCCCAGTGGCAGGAGTAAGAGACAACCTCCCCTAACCTGGCCATTCAGCGGACCATGAACAGATCCATTCACAGGGTTCTGTCCACCACTCCTCTGGTCATTACAAGTTCCTACATTAAACATTATCGGCCCTAAAAGTAAGTTTCCATATCAACTAGCTTCTAGGAAGACCTTCAGAACCTCTGCCTCCCCTTCCTACACTGGACTCCAACCTTACTTCACTTGCTGTCTCCTCCCAAGATCCAGACTTAGGCTTCCAGACCCTCAAGTGGGATCCACAGATTCATGTCTGAATCCATCTTGCAGAGGATTCAAAGGAGAATGCCAAATTTCAGCATCATCCTTAATCCAGGACTCTTGGTGCCCACTCCTTGTTCACTCCATCCCACCTGGCTCTGCTCCCCACTCTGGACACGGGGGACACAGATGAGGTCAAGAGAGAAGCACAGCTGGCAGCAAGAAGGAAGGCAGGATCAGGAGGGGGAAAAAAAAAGAAGGAAGCAAAATGCAAGAGAAAACACAAGGGCGAATGGGGAGAGCCTTAGGAACCTTGTGTTTAAATGGTCTGATAATTAAATGAAAAGTGTTCGGTAGGGAAGCCCACCTTTCAAAGTCCCCGCTGGTGGTGGAGCGTATAAAAACCTGAATAGCAAATATTTACTCAGAATTAACATGGAGCAGATCTCATCAAGCAACCTTGGGGCTGTTTCTGAAGTCTTACCTTAATGTCTTGTGTGGCATGGGGGCCCAGGCAGGCACTAGACCTGGCGTAATGCGCTAAACAAATCTAATGGTGTGCTTTATTCCCCCCACAGCAGAACTCTTAATTATGTATCCTGCAAATGCACAGAGAAAATGGATTAGCCACGGCAGCTGTTACCTGCTGGAGAGGCACCCTCCCCAGAAGCCTTTGCAAGGAGATGGTGGGCCGGCCCCACAGGCTGCACCAGGCAGCTGGCAGGGGTCTGGGGAGCACACAGGTGAGAGGTTAATGAGGATCTGAATCTTCAGCCAGGGACTGTCTGCCCCTTGGCATCCTGATGGGAGAGGTGGGGCATGAGTAAGGCGCTGAATGAAGGGGGCCAGCCCAATCTTTTGGCTGTATGGCATTAAGCAGACTCTTGGAAAGGCTTCTCTGCTAAGGCCATCTTTCCTTTCCATCCTCCCAGAGCTAAATGACAATTGGTGATCGGTCTGCAGTCCCTGAGATTGCTGAGAGTTGGACACGACTGAGCAGCTTCACTTTCACTTTTCACTTTCATGCATTGGAGAAGGAAATGGCAACCCACTCCAGTGTTCGTGCCTGGAGAATCCCAGGGATGGGGGGGCCTGGTGGGCTCCCATCTATGGGGTCGCACAGAGTCGGACACGACTGAAGCGACTTAGCAGCAGCAGCAGGGTGACTCACTACTGTCCCCTTAATTCCTCCTAGTAAATTGCAGGGACAGGTGTGCCAGTTTCCTTGCCACGTATCAGGGTCTATGAGAAAAACTGGAACCCAGAACAAGTTCCACGGAGGAAAAGAAACCAGGAAAGTTCAGATATGGCTTTAATTAGGGAAAGCGGGCCAACAGAGAAAAATAGAAGGTGACATAAGGATGCTAGGTATAAGGCAGAAACCCTTAACAGTCTGGGGACCTTATAGCAGAGAAATATTCTGCAAATGGGCAGAACACCAACGTAAGCTGGACACTGGTTAGAGACAGAGGCCCACTGAGATCACCTGGCTGCTGAACCCAATGGGTCAGAGATGCTAGTTTGTGTGTATCTTTTTCTAAAATTAATTTTCAGTTATAGTTGCTTTATAATGTGTTAGTTTCTACTGTACAGCAAAGTGAATTGTGTGTGTGTGTGTGCATGAATGCTAAGTTGCTTCGGTCATGTCTCACCTTTTGTGACCCCATGGATATAGCCCAACAGGCTCCTCTGTCCATGGGATTCTGTAGGCACGAGTAGTGGAGTGGGGTGCCGTTTTCCTCCTCCAGGGGATCTTTCCCACCCAGGGATCAAACCTACATCTCTTACACCTCCTGCACTGGCAGGTGGGTTCTTTAACACTAGCACCACTTGGGAAGCTATACATACACATATATGTCCTTGTGCGTGTGTTTTGAGGACTCTCTGCCTTGGACATAAAGGTCTTTCTCTGTGATGGCTTTGGCATTGCAATCTTGAACAGCAGGATATCAAACAGACTAACTATAGTGGGATTTAGTCCTGCATTTGAGTCCCATTCTAACACTCATTAACAACTCTTACATGTAACCTTTCTGGGCATAATTTCCCCATCTGGTTTGTGTGAAAAGCCAGCATGCTGTCTTAAACTTATCAATAATATTATCTGAATCAGAATGTGTTGGATAGCCATTGCATCTGTAGTGGATTTCTCCTAGGGTTGAAGGAGGAGTATTCATTGAAATCTGTGAAGCTGCTTTGTGAATTGGAAAGGGCAAGAACCACATTTATTGAGCACTTACTGTGTACCAAGCACTGCTCCCTCAGTCCTCACAGAAATCCTGAGAATGCACCCTGTTAGAGTCCTGATTATTCAGGTGAGGACGTTAAGACACAGAGAGATTGCCATACATAACTCCCAAAGTTCGCACAGCTAATAAAGTGTGGAGCCAGGATTCAAACCCTGATGTCTCCATTCTGTCTACTCTGGAAGTATTAATCAGTGATGGCCATGTTGTAAGACAGTTCTCCAGAACTGGCTGGGCTCAGCGGAGAACAGGAGGGAGCTGGACCTGAATCACCACCCCGCATCATAGGAAATTGAAGACTAAGGTGAAGCACTGGGGTCCGGTCACATAAGCAGCAAAATGAAGGGCATAGGACAAATTCAAAACACAGAACGAGGCTACAGTGTGTGCTAGGAGTCTGGCCTGAAGAGGATATGGCAAAAACAAGCCTTGGGAGCAAGGCAGAACTGCTTCATACACTTTCCAGATGTTACTACACAGTGTCTCTCCAGCATCTATCCCATTCCACTCAGCGAGACACGTGGGGGATAAGAGGATTGAAAGGCGTGATCCCTGCCCTGTGTAGCTCAGAGTCTACCAAGGAAAGTTGACCTTACCCAAGCAATCGCAAGCATGATGAGTTTAAAATAGAAAGAGTTTTGGGTGTATATTAGCTTGAGTACTGCTAACTGCTAAAACAAATAGACCCCCAGTGTATAAGAACAGTATGCCTCACTCAGGTGACAGAAAAAAAATGAATGTTCCTGGTTGACAGGCTAACAGCACCTCCACCATCTCAACACACATCCTCCAAGGCCTCCCTGGGGTCACCATCATCACAGATGGTGAAGAGAAAAAGGGCAAGGAAGAATGTATGGGATGGTTTTCATGGGCCAGGTGGGGAGGAACATAGGTCACCCCCACTTACATTCTAGTGATGGCATCTGAGCCCCTCATCACACATAGCGCCCAGGAAAGAGCGAGGTGTCCAGGAGGCCTTGGGCTTGGTGAAGAGCTAGCTGATGGCCACAGTGGGCCACGGAGGATCTTTGCCCACCCCTGCCCTCTGCTTGCAATGCTTCCTCCGACTTGACTTCCCCTCTGTCTACTCAGCAATGTGAACAATGGCATATAATATTCAGCTGTAATATTTTCTTCTCTTCTTGTACCTATAATCCTCCTCTGTTCCCAAAAGCCCTGTAAAAAATTGTCACTCAGAACACGTCTTTACACTCGTGGTGTCTCGGGAAGGGAAGAGGACTTTGATCACGTGTGGGGGAATCTGGGCCGGCAGCAAATAATAGCAGAAAGCAAGACATCAAGAAGGGACTCCAGAACTGAGTCAGGGACAGGAATTCAGAACCACAGTAACCAGCAGAGCGCGAGGGCCCCCTGAGCATCCTCAAATTACTGGGGAGAGTGACTCTTCAGAGGGCGGTGGGATGGAGACTCAGATCCTTTTATTTCAAAATTAAGAAAAAGGTGAGGGGCTATTCATAAAGATTGAGAGGAAACCTGGGCGAACTAATGAATAGAACATGAAGTGTTTCACAAATGTTCTTAGATCAAAGACTAACAGACACTAGTTACTCCTATGTACCAGCTACTCTGCTTCACAACAACCAAGTTAGATAAGGATTGTTGTTGTTTAGTCGCTCAGTCGTATCCAACTCTTTGTGACCCCATGGACTGTAGCCCAGCAACTTTGTCTGTGCATGGGATTTTCCAGTCGAGAATACTGGAGTGGGCTGCACTTCCTTCTACAGGGGATCTTCCCAACCCAGGAGTCAAACCTGGGCCTCCTACATTGGCAGGCAGATCCTTTCCCACTGAGCCGCCAGGGAAGGCCCTAGACAGGGACTGTTATGCCCAACTGACTGATGAGAAAATCATCTCAGAGAAAGTCTCGCCCCATAAGCAGGGGAGCCGGATTCAAATTCAGACACTTAAAAAATTTTATCAAAGTATAGTTGATTTCCAGTGTTGTGTTAATTTCTGCTGTACAGCACAATGATTCTGTTATACATATACATATATTCTTTTTCATATTCTTTTCCATTAAGGTTCACCACAGGATACTGAATATAGTCCCCTATGCTATACAGTAGGACCTTGTAGTTTATCCATTCTATATATAATAGTTTGCATGGGCTAATCACAAACTCCCAACCCATCCCGCCCCCCAACCCACCCTCTTGGCAACCACAAGTCTGTTCTGCCTGCCAGCCATCTCTTTAAGTGCTGTACTCTACTGCCTCCTGCCTGAAGGGGAGAGCAGAAGAAGAGCAAGAGGACAGATGCTAGGAGGCGCTTGGGATGGAGCTAGGCAAGCCGGAGATGCTGTTGTAAAGAGGAAGCAAAGGCTGGTCCACCTGGAGAGAGGAGGGCAGGCCAAGGAGGGCGGAGGGCCACAGGCACGGCACGTGTGGAGGGAAGGTTGGTGATGTCCGCCAGCCTCCCCGAAGGATGGAGAGAAGAGTCTCTTACTCAGATGGTGGTGACTGTTCCTCCCTGCCGGGGCAGAAGGAAGAGAGCTCTTGGCAACGCTTGACTTGCTAAGCCTCAGGGGAGGAAAACCAGGGAGCTGGTGAGAGCAGCTCCCTGAGGTGCCTCAGGCGGGACGCGGTGCTTTCCAGTAGGGAGTAAAATCAGGAGGAAGCGAATCAAGGCCAGATGGAGTTAGTGTTCCAGCGAGTGCATGTGGTTTTAGAAATGAAGGGGAAATGTGGACTGAGGCCAAATCCAGTCCTTGGGCTCCCAGCAACCTGCCGTCTCTGGGGAATCACGCAGACAGGATGTTGGGGCTGGGAAGTCTTTAAGAGATCACCCTGCCCGGCTGCTCCTTCTACAGTGCTGGAAACTGACACCTGGGGATAGGAGCAGGTGAGTCAAAGGGCTGGGGTCTTGTCCCAGGTCCCCCTCCACCATCACTGCCAATGCTGAGAAGTCGTGTAAGTGGCAGACATAGGAAGGGCCCCCCTCCCGCTCCCTTCCTCTGCACCAGTCCTGTGAGGCACACTAGCTATGGGGGGCTTCCCTGATGGCTCACAGGAAAGAATCTGCCCACATTGCAGGAGGCATGGGTTCGACTCCTGAGTTGGGAAGATCCCCTGGAGAAGGAAATGGCTACCCACTCCAGAATTCTTGCCTGGAGAATCCCATGGACAGAGGAGCCTGGTGGGCTACAGTTCGTGAGGTCACAGAGTCAGACATGACCGCACAATTAACACACACACTGCTTTGCAGGCACTGGTGGGCTCCTGAGGTGCAGGTGTTTTGTGCAAATTTCCCTCCAGCCCTCTCCCTGCCCACTGCCTCCATAGTCCCCCATCCAGGGCCTCAAGTGCTTTAGTAGCCACGCGACCTTGTAAAGACACTCTGCCTCTCTCTCTAACTCAATTTCTTCACCAATAACACGACACAATAGGACAAGAAAATCCTTAAATCTCAATGCTTTTCACGCTAAGGTTTTCAACCATCTGCCAAACCTTCTCTCTGTGCCTTCAAGGTCTCTGATGTCAGGATAAAGGCTCAGATTGGAAGAAGTCAACCAAGATTGTCACAGGGAATGAGCAGAACCTCTCAACACTGGGGGAGCCCAGGGCAACAGAAGCCAATAAGCTTTAGGTCTAAATATTTTAAAAGTACAAATAAACTGTTTGATAAAACATGCTTACCCAACTACCTGAACTACACCTTCATGGTTCGGTTCAGTTCAGTTCAGTTCAGTTGCTCAGTCATGTCAGACTCTTTGTGGCTCCATGAATCACAGCACACCAGGGCTCCCTGTCCATCATCAACTCGTGGAGTTTACTCAAACTCATGTCCATCGAGTCGGTAATGGCATCCAGTCATCTCATCCTCTGTCGTCCCCTTCTCCTCCTGCCCCCAATCCCTCCCAGCATCAGAGTCTTTTCCAGTGAGTCACCTCTTTGCATG
>SJYT01064044.1:378922-426885 GCA_006410635.1 Cephalophus harveyi
CAAGAGTCTTCTCCAACACCACACTTCAAAAGCATCAATTCTTTGGTGCTCAGCTTTCTTCACAGTCCAACTCTCACATCCATACATGACTACAGGAAAAACCATAGCCTTGACTAGACGGACCTTAGTCGGCAAAGTAATGTCTCTGCTTTTCAATATGCTATCTAGGTTGGTCATAATTTTCCTTCCAAGGAGTAAGCGTCTTTTAATTTCATGGCTGCAGTCACCATCTGCAGTGATTTTTGAGCCCTCCAAAAATAAAGTCTGGCACTGTTTCCACTGTTTCCCCATCTATTTCCCATGAAGTGATGGGACTGGATGCCATGATCTTCATTTTCTGAATATTGAGCTTTAAGCCAAACTTTTCACTCTCTTCTTTTATTTTCACCAAGAGGCTTTTTAGTTCTTCTTCACTTTCTGCCATAAGGGTGGTGTCATCTGTATATCTGAGGTGATTGCTATTTCTCCCAGCAATCTTGATTCCAGCTTGTGCTTCTTCCAGCCCAGCATTTCTCATGATGTCCTCTGCAGATAAGTTAAATAAGCAGGGTGACGATTTACAGCCTTGACGTACTCCTTTTCCTATTTGGCACCAGTCTGTTGTTCCATGTCCAGTTCTAACTGTTGCTTCTTGACCTGCATATAGGTTTCTCAAGAGGCAGGTCAGGTGGTCTGGTATTCCCATCTCTTGAAGAATTTTCCACAGTTTATTGTGATCCACACACTCAAACTCTTTGGCATAGTCAATAAAGCAGAAATAGATGTTTTTCTGGAACTCTCTTGCTTTTTCCATGATCCAGAGGATGTTGGCAATTTGATCTCTGGTTCCTCTGCCTTTTCTAAAACCAGCTTGAACATCTGGAAGTTCATGGTTCACATATTGCTGAAACCTGGCTTGGAGAATTTTGAGCATTACTTTACTAGTGTGTGAGATGAATGCAATTGTGCGGTAGTTTGAGCATTCTTTGGCATTGCCTTTCTTTGGGAATGGAATGAAAACTGACCTTTTCCAGTCCTGTCGCCACTGCTGAGTTTTCCAAGTTTGCTGGCAGATTGAGTGCAGCACTTTCACAGCATCATTTTCCAGGATTTGAGCGGTGGCTGTGCTTTGCTGGAGCAGCCCTGAAGAGACACCCCACATCCAAGGTAAGAGAAACCCAAGTAAGATGGCAGGTGTTGCAAGAGGCATCAGAGGGCAGACACACAAACCATAATCACAGAAAACTAGCCAATCTAATCACACGGACCTCAGCCTTATCTTCATGGTGACAAAGTCAAAAATATCAGTGGAAAAGCATGAATTTCTTATCACATGATTGAAAGTTGACAAATATCGAAGATATGATGAATTTAATTATTGCACATGTTTGAATGCTGACAATGTTTGTACGAGTAACAGAACAAAGATAAAATAATTTAAAAACTACTATATATTTATTCCCAAATTATTTTTCTTGCCTTTATTTAAACAGAATCTCTAATTATGTTGTTATAATCAAGATGTTTATGTAATTTGTGTTCTATTGAGATCAATGCCGGCTTAGGCATCTCTTGAGTCACTGTCATTCTTAGATCTTTTTTATTAATTTCAATTTGAAGAAACTTCTCTGCTGAGGCAGGAGAAGTTGGAAATGGCAATGAAACTTTTAAAGCTACACTTCTACATGTTCAGAAATGAACTCTGAACTTTACTTATTTTTCATACTTGATAATGTGGTCACATACAGCAAAGTATCACTTCCAAAGATGTTATAAAACAGTTTATTTTCACCACTATTTCTCATAACAGTGTCTACATCCACACAGTAACATAGAGAATCTGTACCACACTGAATGCCTGTTATGTCTAGACTTACATACCCACAAATTTAAGAGAAATGTAAGCTGTTTAATATTGCAAAATGTGCAAAATGTTTCTGAGTTTTTACGTGCAGCTACTGCAAATACCTCACTAATTAGCGAATACCTCCACGAATTTGATTTTGAACACAAAGAAAACAAGAAAATGGATGCTCAGCACTCCGGATACTTGATTATGAAAGAATCTATCGCACCGTGCTATCTTAGAGGAAGGATTTGACAAGTTAATTAATTGGTCTTATATCTCAGTACTTCCACTGCTTAAATGCCTGTTCCCCCTATCACCCACCCCAAAGCACTGTTTCCTGATGTGGGCAACAGCACGATCCACCAGTCTTCGGGGCATTCTAACACAGCTGCTTTCTGTTTCATAAACAGAGGGCAGGGGGAGGTTCACGAGGAGGGGACATATGTATACCTATGGCTGATTATCCTCCAATTAAATTGTTGCTGTTCAGTCGCTAAGTTTGCGACCCCAGGAACTGCACCACAGCAGGCTTCTCTGTCCATCACTATCTCAGGTGTTTGCTCAAACTCATGTCCATTGAGTCAGTGATGCCATCCAAACATCTCATCTTCTGTTGTCCCCTTCTCCTCTTGCCCTCAATCTTTCCTAGCATCAGGGACTTTTTTAAAAACAAAACAGAAGGCGAGAGACAGAAAGAAGCACTTCCCTGGGGCCTGCCCAGTGACGGCCATGAGAGTGGATGGTTAGGGTTACGGCCAGTGTGGCTCACTGGGACACACCAACAGAGGCACCCATGCCCTCTTTAATAAATTTATTAGTGTAGGTGGTAGAGGCTGGGTAAGGGGGATCTTTAAAGGCCAGAGCCCAGGTAACATCCTCCCCTTGCCCAGAGAAGAGTGCTATTGGAAACTGTGAGCTGGAGGGGATGAGGCTGGCTGGCCATCTAATGCTGCCCAGGGGCCAGAACCTCTCAAATCATTTCCGGTTCTTTCTGAGAGCAAGTGATAGCCACCCGTGCCCCACTCTCTCCCATCCCATCACTTACCCACCGTCTCTCCAGACCCCTCAGACTCTCCCAGCCGGTGCTCACACCCTCGGTGATTTTGTTCTTGTGCTGGCCTCTGCCTTGCATGTCCTTCCCCATTTTCCTTGTTTCATTGGTTTATTAAAGGGTGTATTAAACAGTTTATACTTGTGCTGTGTGCATACATATTAAGTCACTCAGTTGTGTCTGACTCTCTGCGACCCCAAGAACTGTAGCCCACCAGGCTCCTCTGACCATGGGATTCTCTAGACAAGAATACTAGAGTGGGTTGCCATTTCTTCTTCCAGGGGATCTTCCCGACCCAGGGATCAAACCTGCTTCTTTTACATCTCCTGCATTGGCAGGCAGGTTCTTTACCACTAGCACCACCTGAGAAGCCCAGTTTATAATCAATGGAGCATAAATACAACTTTTTTTTTTTCCTAGGCATTAGCTTTCATCAATTCTCTGGAATCTTCCATTAATAGATACTCTCACTTTCTGGCCACTTTCCTGGATCTGGGTTCTTTGGTGCTAGGGGCAGGGAGCAGGTAAGGAGGGAGGGCTGGAGTCATCACGCATGACTGGCAGCCTGACCCCATGGGGAGGGCCCTGGTCTCTAACATCTCAGCCTGGTTTCATCTCCTGCTGGTAGCTCCACCCATGTGCAGGTACCATGGTAATCTTAGATGGGTGTTGGCTTCACTGTCTCGCTTGGTGCTGAAGACCATGTCCAGAAGGGGGACCCATGGTTTCCATAAGCCCCCATGAATGGCCTACCCACCAAGTGCCCCCTCTGGGAGGACTATCTCTTCATGTAGCAGACAGCTCCAGAGCCCTACCTCTCCTTTAGATCTGGCTCTTTCACACCCATGAAATCTGAGTTTTCTTTGGAAGCCTTCGAGAGATAGAGCGAATGAGGATGGAGGAGAGACGCCCCCATTTTCTTCCCCAGCTCCCTACACCACAGCTCCTTCTGGCTTTCACCCAAGCTGTTTTAACAAGCCATCCTGTTCCTCACTTTCCATTTCCCCTACCCCAACTTCAGACATCCCCAGAAAAGAAGCAAGAAGAGAATATAAGCCAAGCTCTCCATCCTCAGCTCTCTCCAAAGCATGGGGATGTCTTTCGGCCTGGGAGAAAGAAGTCCATTCCTCTTGTCACCAGCCCTCCCATCTCCAGAGACGATGCCCTGAGAGCCACCCTCACCAGGCTGGGGGAAGGGCGAGACGATGACGCAACAGCTTACACTAACCTGGTGGCTTCTCCTCTCTTTCTCCATAGCCTGGGATGCTGGACACTAGGGTGTGCTGAGGGGATCTGACAAGACGAGAGCTGCTGCCTTCACAAGCCCTGAAGAAGCCCAGGCATTGCTGTCCCTCTTTTGTGTGGCTTTCTTGTCATTTCTTTGTACCTAGCTGTTGATGCCACTGCCAAATCGACTTCCTAATATCCCTGCCTGATGGAAGACCTTCAAGGTCACATAGATATCACCCTTCCGGATAGTTGACCTTAGCCTCCAAAGCTGCCAGCCTCTCCTCAGTCTCCCATAGTGCTTTGGATTAATTTCTGTCCCATTATGTTGTCCTTAACTATTTGCAGCCATTTTCCTTGGCTTGACTGTGTGGGCAGGGAATGGGCTTTGCCTCTCTGTACCTGCAAGACCTACCACTGGGTCAAGCACCGCAAAAGCCCACACTCAAAGCTTGTTGAAGGGAGGAAGGAAATGAATGAATTTAAGAAATAATGAACACGTGTATACCTGTGGCAGATTCAGGTCAATGTATGGCAAAACCAATACAATATTGTAAAGTAATTAACCTCCAATTAAAATAAATAAATTTATATTAAAAAAAAGAAATAATGACTGAGTCGGTTATCAAAAGAAGGCAGTCATAAGTGGGTAGAATGACTGAATGAATGAATGAATGTGCAAACTTGATGCTCCTGCTCCCCAGCCTCCCGGGGGCTCACAGGAAGCCCACGTGCAGAAGGCCCCTAGCTCATCAGATTCCAGGGGAGCAGGCAGCCCAGCCCACGGTAATGGAACTGTTAGCTCAGGAGGCAACAGCCTCACCGTGTAAAATCACTGTCTATTCTAGTCAAATTAACTAGGTAATACTCTGCATTAGTGTAAAATTCTCCATCAAACCATGAAGACTGGTATTTAAAACATTCAAGGCCCAGGGAGGGGGAGGAGAGGGCAGAGAAAGCAAGAGAGAATCAGTGCTTTATCCTGACAAGTTTGAAAGATTTCCCACCCTCTCCAAGCAGGGAGGAGGCTTCCCAGGTGACGCTAGTGGTAAAAGAACCCATCTGCCAATGCAGAAGACCCAAAGGACATGGGTTCAATCCCCAGGTCAGGAAGATGCCCTGGAGGAGGAAATGGCAACCCACTCCGGTATTCTTGACTGGAAAATTCCCTGGACAGAGGCGCCTGGCGGGCTACTGCCCATAGGGTCACAAAGAGCCGGACAGGACTAAAGTGACTTAGCACAGGCCAAGCAGGCGGGAGCCCTCTTGAAGTTGCTCAAAGCGCGGGCCTGATGCTTCTGGCTGGGCCTCTTCTTGCAGAGTTCCCAGTCTCTTCTCAGGGTCTCTTTTCTTGGGGTCACTGCCCCTATATTGGGTCCTTCCTGTGGGGGTTCAGTTGGACAGTGCTGAGGTCAGAGCGAGGAACACAATAGAAGTTCCCAGGACAAGCATGCATGTCGTTTCCTGATGCCATCTGATACCCTTTGTTCTACAAGGAAGCCACTGCTGCACAAATCCTCCATCCTTAGAACCCAAAGGTTCAGTCACCGTACTTTCAAGTGGTACCCAGGGGTCCCCCTCCATGCGTGCATGCTAAGTCACTTCAGTTGTATCTGACTCTTGGCAACCCCATGGACTAGCCCGCCAGGCTACTCTGTCCATGGGATTCTCCAGGCAAGAATACTAGAGTGGGTTGCCACGCCCTCCTCCAGGGGCTCTTCCCAACCCAGGGATTGAACTCAGGTCTCTTACGTCTCCTGCATTGCAGGCAGGTTCTTAACCACTAGTGCCACCTGGGAAGCCAGGGGTCCCCCAGCAGATCATAATTGAACTGAACAAAGACCACCCCTAGATCTGTCTGGATATTAAGAACATCTTTTTTCTGATAATAACATTTGCTGGGCACCTCCCACAGCCAGATGCTAATGGAAGGGGGAGCTTTTTGGGGGGAGGTCACTGGTCTAGATTCCAGGTAGTCTGTGAGCCTAGGAGAGGGGACTACCTTTCTGACATCCTCAGTGGCACCCAGTTGGTTCTTCACAAATGCTACAACAGACCCTTGCATTCAGAAATGAAAAGTGAAGTAACAGAGCCAGTGATACCAGGCGGCTCTTACATACACCCATCAAACTGTCAGCCCCTCATCCCAGCCCCTCAGGGCTTGGTCCTGGAGCCCCCTAGAAGGAGGGGGAGGAAGAGAGGCAGCTTCCCAGGGGATTGTTCCACGCTGAGGTAGCATACTGGCTGCTGTG
Source organism: Cephalophus harveyi (assembly GCA_006410635.1). NCBI lineage: Eukaryota > Metazoa > Chordata > Mammalia > Artiodactyla > Bovidae > Cephalophus > Cephalophus harveyi. The sequence continues at coordinate 385,281 of SJYT01064044.1, forward strand.
CCCTGGGGAACCAGCTCCCTGCATAAATGCACAGATAGACAGATAGATCTGATTAAGCCTACAATATTCTGGGGCTTCATTTGGGAAAGACATTGATCCTAAATGGCTGTTTGCCATTGACAAGCCACGGCACCAAGGCAGACAGCTCTTGGTTATCCAGCTCGCGTCCCCCATATCTCCATCCCCTGTGTGGGCGCGCATTCACCCTGGGGCCCCTCTGCCCTAGCCCTGTACCCAAGCTGATATTGCATTCCGGGCAGCAGACTCGCTTGGCAGAGACCAGATGCCAGCACATCCCTTCCTGTCCCCTGGGGATCTCAGACCCAGCTGTAGCAGCCAGGCAGCCTTGGGGCCCTGGCGCCCCCACCAGCACCCCCACCCTCAGAGCCCATCGGCACGACTCCCCATCTCCTGGTCCCCTTCCCACTCTATCCTCCCACCTTACTGCTTATGCCTGTGTAGGCAGGAGGCAAAGCCATGAGAATACATTAACATTTCCTTAATTCTATCTGCGCCTCCAAAACTCTGAGTCACAACTGGGTGGGTTTTCATGCCTGGTGAACTGTCAGCCTCATTCAGAAATGCCATGTTCTACTTTGCTCCTGGATCAGCAAGGGGACAAGGGGTGGGACTTGTGGGATGGAAACTGGCACACCAAACCCTGGCTGGTTCTTCACTGATGACAAGACTAGAGCAGGGCCACTTCTAAAAGGAGAAGCCATAGCGGGGTCTACAAAGAGGGCTAAGAGCAATGCCCTGCGTTTGTATTGCGATTTTTTACGTCTTACAAAGTGCATCCACCTTTCTATTTTGTCTTTCCCACACCCATTCTGCATAAGTGAAAACTGAGGCACAACGATTTGAAATGGCCCTCCCGGATATCATACAACTAGAATCAAGACTAATGCTTGTCTTCTGACTCTGAGTCCATGCTGTGCCACCTGGCCTTCCTTGCAGCTGCTGGCAAAACTCCGGAGAAATCCCGGTTTCCCCAGAGATGGAGAGTTAAGGTTTGACCTTGAAGCAGCAGTCACACACAGAAGAACTCAGACATGCTTTTTCAGCCAGAAGTGTTTTGGAAAGAAATGGATCTGGGTGTCTTAAGCAGAGCACACCTACCCCAGCTACCCCCATCTTCCTCAACCCTTGCCCTGTTACGCTGACCAGTTTACACATGCATCTTCCTCATCTGGCTCTAGAATTTGCCCCTCACATAAGGCTTCTGTCACCTAAGGACAGTTCTGCATTTATACAGAGAGCGAAGGACCAATAGTGTGGGGTTCTAGAATGTTAGTGAGCCCCCTCTGCTCTGAAATAGCTCACTCACTTAACACTTATTAGACTTTGTGTACAAGACAGTCTGTTAGGTGCTGGGTGGAAACAAAGATGAATAAGTGTGATCCTTTTCCTCTAGCCATGAAGTCAGTCACAGGAAACAGATACAATATTTATATCAGATGCTCTCAAACTATGGTGCTGGAGAAGACTCTTGAGAGTCCCTTGGACTGCAAGGAGATCAAACCAGTCAATCGTAAAGGAAAGCAACCCTGAATATTCATTGGAGGGACGGGTGCTGAAGCTGAAGTTCCAGTACTTTGGCCATCTGATGCGAAGAGCTGACTCACTGGAAAAGACCCTGATGCTGGGAAAGATTGAAGGCAGGAGGAGAAGGGGGTGACAGAGGATGAGATGGTTAGATGGCATCATTGCAACTCAATGAACATGAGTTCAAGCAAACTCCGCGAGATCGTGGAGGACAGGGAAGCCTGGTGTGCTGCAGTCCATGGGGTCACAAACAGTCAGAAACAACTGAGCGACTGAACAACAACAACAGCAACAACGGGGTTGGTACAAAGACGCTGTAGAACCATGGCAGCCTAGGGTGGCGGGAGAGGGAAACGGACTGCAAAGGGGGAGGGTGCTGAAGGGGAAGGTGAGAAAAAAATAAAATGTCACTTTTCCCCCTGTATCCCTACTGCCCATCATCCAGAGCTTCCAACTGGCCCAACACCCTGCTCTAGTCAGTCCACCTAGAGAATCCTTGGGCTTCTGATGTCAAGATGCCCGCAAAAAATGGTACCGATGAACTTATTTAGAAAATAGAAATAAAGCTCCAAGTGTAGAAAACAAACCTATGGTTACCCGGGATAGGGGGGAGAGCGAGGGGGGAGGGATAAATTAGGAGTTTGGAACTGACATATACGCACTACTATATATAAAACAGATAACTAATAAGGACCTAATGTACAGCAGAGGGAATTCTACTCAATACTCTGCTGCTGCTGCTGCTGCTGCTGCTGCTGCTGCTAAGTTGCTTCAGTCATGTCCGACTCTGTGTGACCCCATAGACAGCAGCCCACCAGGCTCCCCTATCCCTGGGATTCTCCAGTCAAGAACACTGGAGTGGGTTGCCATTTCCTTCTCCAATGAGTGAAAGTGAAGTTGCTCAGTCGTGTCCGACTCTTCGAGACCCCAGGGACTGCAGCCCACCAGGCTCCTCAGTCCATGGGAATTCCCAGGCAAGAGTACTGGAGTGGGGTGCCATTGCCTTCTCTGACTCAATACTCTATAATGACCTATATGGGAAAAGCTTCTAAAATAAGGTGAATTATACCATATTAATGTGTATATATATAATGTTATATATATATATAACTGATTCATACAGTACAATTTACTATAACATGAAACTAACACAACACTGTAAATCAACTATATTCCAATTTTAAAGAAGTGTCAGTATGAGCATTTGATCATAGTGACTGTGCTCAGTGAATGCCTGTCCTCTCTTCCTCAGCGTCAGGGAACCTTGGAGAGAAGTACCAGATTCTGCCATGAGTCAGGCCTGCTTGAGTGCAAGGAATGTTGGGACTTCAGCAGCACAGGCTGGTAGGAAACAGAAACTAGCTTGAGCCTGAGCGTGGCCAGACAACAAAAATGTATGGTTTGGCTTCGTTCTCAGAACCTCCAGAGAGCAGGGAAGGGTCACACCCATCATGCAGCCCAACTTAGTAGGTGGAATTGCCTGCAGTGGGATAGTTCTAAAGGAGACCGTCTCAATCCTCAGATCTCTATCAGTTGAGAGATATTTCAGAAGTAATAGATTCCAAATAATTAAACAATTTAATTTTTCAAATAAATTGAGTAAATCACAGTGGATTCGAGCTGATTCATGGAATTATGTTCATTCATTTATTCATTGGTCATTCATTTATCTCACAAATACTAAGCCTTGATTACATAAGCCAAGCCCTGCACTAAGTACTTGTAGTCTCCAATGACGAAGGGAAAGACAGACAATCACCTCTGGGAACTGTGCTCAACTTGGGCATGCCATAGAATTGTCTCGTATGGCACCTGGCATCTGTATGTGTGATAGTGAAACACAGTTGAGAAACCCAGTGCTAAAGTCTATCTGGGTACTTCCTGCACCAGCCCATATTGCTCTGTGGCCACAGGCCTCTGGGGCTCGTGGCTGGGATGCAGCCCACAGGCTGGGTGCCCTCCCGTGATGAGACTCCAGGGCCAGAAACTACTGCATAACTGATGTCAACAAACTTAAGCTTATTCAAAACACACTCCTTCCACTGACCTCCGGACAGTCAGTAACTTCATCTCCAAAAGCTTCTCATACATACATGTCACCTCTTCACCATACTCCTTTCCAGAACCCCGGCACCATACCCAGGTACTGTTTTTCATCCCAAAGCAGACAATGCTCTTTCCTCTTTACACGTACTATATTTTCTTTTCATCTTGAGAAGAGCTGTTAAACTAATTTCCCCTGGTGTGCCCAGTAACAGCCAAGAGTGTCTGACCTAGAGTCCCTCCTGAGGAAATATCAGACTGTTAGATGCAGCCACATGGTATTTGGGAGCTTTCTCAAGTTGGAAAAACTTAGGGATCCTCTAATCCCAACTGGTTTTGCAGATTTAGGAGTCCAAAGCTCAGGCAGGAAGAGGGACTTTCCCAAGGACACACAACTGGAAAATGACTGTTCATTAGTGCTGCTCAACAAAACAGCCCCAAACATAAGGACCTAAAAGCAACAACCATGTATTTCACTCACAGTTCTATTGACTGGAAATTTAGGTGAGCTCAGCCGGGATATGCAGTCTGGGACCACTTGCAGGTCAGCAAGCTGGCTCTTTTTTTGGGTTTGACAGTCAACTGGGTGGTGGAGACAATTGGGCCATGTATCTTTCACCATCTCAGCCAGCCAGCTCGTCTGGGTGGCAGCAGGGAGGCAGGCAAGCCTTCTGAGGACTAGGCTTGGGGCTGGTACATCATCACTTCTGCCATATTCTATTGACCCAAGCGAGTCATAGGGGAGCCCATATTTGAGAAGGATGGAAATGGACTCTACCACTTGATGATGAGAGCTGGGATGTCACAGTGCAAGGATTGGGGGGCCACTGTGGGAAGGAATAAAGGATTGCGAGCACTTCTTACAAACTGGAGTTAAGACCGGAACCCACGTCTGCTGAGTCCTTGCTGAAAGTACAGCAGCCCCTTTGGATCCCATCTGCATAACTCTTCCCTACTGTCCATGCCAGTCTCCTCCTCTACAATTCAGCAACATCCTCAGTGCCAGAAGAAGAAGAAAAAAAACAATCCAGCATTGGACAGAGTCAAGTTCTTCTGTGTCCTTGAGGAGAAACCATAGGAGCACAGCTTCTATGTAACTAAACCAACATCCGCCCAATGCATCTATCACTCCCAACTCCCACCTCCTCCAGGACACAGGCCAGAGTCTCCCTCCCTCTACCCTCAGCAAAGCCTCAGATCCCAGATTCCATTTGTTTTTTTCTGTTTTTTTTTTTTTTTTTTGCAACTCTCCCACATAAGCTCTCCACTGTTCCATCGTCCTGGAGGGGGAGATGGCAGCCAATTTTCCAACAGTGAACAAGCTAGCCCCTAGAGTCACTTTTGAAACACCAACAAGGTGGTATGCCAACTTCCTTTCTGGGGGGAGAACAAAAGCTATTTTTCTCTCTTTTCTTCCCTTGATGGAGAGAAGCAAGACCCCTTTTTGAATTCAACTTTCTCTTCCCTGGCATTAAAAAAAAATTTTTAAAAACAAATCTGTCAAAATTCCCACCCTGCTTTCCTAGTTATATTTTTTAATTCAGCTGGCTCCATGTGGGGGAGTCTTCTATTAATAGGTATACCAGGAGGCTTAGCAACTCAGGCAGAAGAGTACCTAGGAGAAAGCTGCAGAGGGCTGACGCCGGAACAGTGAGCAGGAATCAAACGGGGCTTAATTAGGAAAACATGACTTCCCTATTAACGCCCCTGTCCGTGTGATGCTGCCGCTAAAAAAAAAAAAATGCCAAGAAGCTTATTTGTTTTGCAATTATGGATGAAATAAAAAATTACTTGGTCTAATTGGACCTCTTTTACTAAAAGAAGCGTGTAAAATAACCTCAGTTTCATTAGCAACTCAAAATGCACTGCTCGGTGTGCTACATATGTTTAAGTGAAATGTGGAGGGTCAATTTGCTATGTAAATTTCCACAAATTTGGCTAAACTAAAACGATTAACCTAATGTGTATGCAAATTAACTTAATTGATAACGACTTTTCTCCAGGAACTTTAAAAGGGGGGAAAATATATTCCAATTCTAACAATCCTCCCAAGTGTTCCGTCACCCAATAGCAAAATGATATCTTGACAAATTAAAGAGAATATAATGAAATCAGATTAATTAATGCCAAGACCAATTAGCACATGCAAAGAAACAAATCTCACTAATAGACAAACTCAGCAATCATTTGAACGAGATTTTGAAAGCTTTCCCTATTTGTCAATTTGTGTGTGTGTGTGTGTGTGTGTGTGTGTATGTGTGTGTAATTCCACCTCTGAAATGTTCCCTTTTGTTTAGGGTATAGAATGTAAGGTAGAACAGACCACACACTCTGAAACCTCCACTTGGATTAAGAAACTGAGCCTCAAAGAGATGAATTTATTTGTTCAATGTGGAATGGGCACATTGGCATTAGAACCCCTGTCTTTCTTCTTCTCTAGCACCCTGTCTGCCAGCAACACCCTCAAATGTAAGAAAACATTCCACTGTCCCTTCCCAGGAAGGCCTTGCTCTGCAGAAAAGCATTCGCACCCTTATTTTCCCCAGGAGATGGTTGGCTTCCCAGGCCAGAAGGCAGGGAAAGCATTCTAGAAGGCCCCTTCAGCTCTGGGATTATCTGATCCTATAGTCTACAGTGAAATGTTTACCATATTAGAATGCAGTCTACATTAGAATATACCTATATATTTAAGAATTGAAGGGATTTTCATCTTGAGTCTCTTTTCCCTGACTCAGGCCACCTTTTTTTTCATACCAAAAGCAATCATCATAACAAGCTGCAGAGCTAACCCCAGTTCCCACTGGGCTTGCCTTAACCCCCTGAGTAGTTAACAGTGAATTCTCCAGGCTGGTCATTTAGCTGGGAAATTTTCAGCCCATCTCTCCCCTTCCCCACTTCCCCATAGTCAAGGACTCTAGGCTAACAGGCAGAGCTCTGACTTGGGCTTATTATTTTTATTTATTTATTTTTCTTGTTATTCCAGATGGTTATTGCTGAAAGATTGAAGTCTGAATTACTTCCAGTGGGATCCTCCGACAATGGCAGAGTGGAAGGAGAAGCAACTCAGGATGCTGCTGGCGCACCAGAGAGCAGTTAAGCCTCTATCAAGCAGCCAGAGGTGGCAGGAACAATACCAACAGCGCCCACTGGGCTCATTCCGTGGACTCGGGCAACGGGCTGCCTCCTTTGGTCAGCTCCCAGCCTTGAGGTTCAGTTCTTGCCCGGACTTAGGCAGGGCAATGGCATGGCAAACCAGAAGAAAAAGAGCAAGAAAAGAGAAACTGGCTGGGGAGTCCATAGACCCATCACCGGGCCACTGACCTTGCCTAAGCCGCTTCCCCTCTCTGGCTGTCAACTTCCTCCTCTGATAAACAGGAATGGGGAAATGGATGCATAATCTCTTTTGGCTCTGACTCTAAGTATAGCATTAGGCTCAAAAAGGACATCCATCCCATAGAGTTGATAAGAGGATTCATGACTGTATACATAAAGCGCTTAGGATTGTGCGTGGGACATAGTAAGTGATCAATAAATGTTAACTTGCATTATTTTTATCCAGCCAAGCGGTCCTTCCCTCCTTGCTTGAACACTAGTGAAAAGGGTTGCGACACAGTGGTGTGTGGGTAAATATTTAACAACCAGTGGAGGTTGTTAGTGGGACTCAACTTCGTCAAGTTTGCCAACTGCCTCAGTGTACATAATCCCACTATGGCTGAATGCTAGCTATCAACATTGAGTTAAACAGCTCGCAAGATTTCTGAAAATTTAACAGTTTGTTTTTGCATGCCAGTATGAAATAGCTCCGGGGCTTCCCAGGTGGCACTAGCAGTAAAGAACCTACCTGCAGGAGACATAAGGGACGCAGGGTTGATCCCTTGTGAAGATCCCCTGGTGCAGGGCATGGCAACCCACTTCAGTATTCTTGACGGAGAATCCCATGGACAGAGGAGCCTGGTGGGCTGCCATCCATAGAGTCACACAGAGTCAGACACGAATGAAGCGACTTAGCATGCATGCCCGCGTGAGACAGCTTCCAGGGCCTTCCCTGGTGGCTCAGTGGTAAAAAATCCACCCTCCCATCCACCTGCCAATCATAAACAATCCGATCCCTAGGTCAGGAAGATCCCTTGGAGAAAGAAACGGCAAACCACTCCAGTATTCTTGTCTGGAGAATCCCATGGACAGAGGAGCCTGGTGGGCTACAGTCCACGGGGAAGCAAAGAGTCAGATACGACTCGTGTGTGAGCAACTGAGCGCACACACATACGAGACAGCTCCAGAGCACTACTGAGATGCACTACCTCCCATCCTCATTCTGTTTAAACAACGATCTGACTGTTGCCCATCCTGCCAGTGGAGAGACTAGATGATAATTAAATAAAAGGTACTGGTGGCTATCCTCCCACACGGCCCTCTTGGGGGCCCCCACAAATTTCCTCCCCATCCACCCACTCCCACCTCCTCCCCTCAACCCTCCAAGCCGAGCAGTCTCTGTGTGTACTCTGGAAGCATAAACTCACATTATCATTAATCTAAGCCAAGCATCATTGAGAAAGTAAATCTGCTGAAAAGAAACATTTATCCATTTTTAAATTTTGATGATGTACATATTAATCACTGTTGACAATTATCCACTCCACACCCCCTTGGATGAGTCAGCTTGTCCCCATCCGCTCTGTCCTCTGCCTTTGACCCCAGCCTCAATTCTCACCATCACAGCCTCTCTTTGGGGGATGGTTTCACCTAGATCCCAAACTTGACATTCCTCCTGCTCCCAGGAAGTTGGTTATTTACTGACTGAAAATGGAGAATTAAAGTAGAAAAATAAAGCACCTTTCCCAGTGGGGGCCATAAAAGGCTCATGAAGTCATAAAGACAATTACTGGCAGGCCTATATGGAATACCCTCTGCGAGTCATCTGTCTTCTGCTGGCAATAAAGACACGCAGCAAATTAACCATGAGGGAGGCCCGCTCACTTACCCTGTAATTAGACAGAGCTGCAAGATGCTTCCTTTCAAACTTCACGTGGGAGGGTCTGTGGCGGCTCCAGGCGGCCCCCTCCCAGCCCAGCCAGGCCCGGGCTCCTTCGGCAGCGCTGCACACACGACCAGGCGTGGAGCGGCGGAGGCAAAGGACAAGGCAACAGCCTCCCCTCAAGGGGGCCCCCCTCAAGGCCCTGACAGTCTATTACGGAGGTGGGCAGAGTGCACAGAGAAGTGACCATAAGCTTCTCTAAGTGACAGAAATACCTTTCTCTCCCACCACAGCTTTTACCATGTACTCTCATGTGATGTGTATTTCAGCCACGTGAAAGGGCCTGTTTCTCAAGTCTGTCATCTGCTTTCTGGCCTCCAGACTTTGAATGTCCTGTTCCCTCTGCCTGGAATGTCCCTATCCCTACAAGGTCTCATCTTCCAGACAGACAGTGGCAGTCACTCAGTCGCGTCCGACTCTTTGTGACCCCCATGGACTGTAGTAGCCCTCTAGGCTCCTCTGTCCATGGAATTCTCCAGGCAAGAATACTGGAGCGGGTTTCCATGCCCTTCTACAGGGGATCTTCCCGACCCAGAGATCGAACCTGGGTCTTCCGCATCATAGGCAGATTCTTGACCCTCTGAGCTACTAGGGTGCCCCCCCCCATCTTCCAGAGACCGAATGAAAATCACAAGTACTCCACAAAGCCTTCCCTGACCCAATCTCTGAGCAGGTTAACGAGCTCTTCACTCCCTGCCCACCTTTGTGCTAAACTTTTACTTTGTACTCATCCCATCGATTAGAAATCCATGTTTTGAAATTATTTTCCTCACGTCAGATTGTGATTTGGGGGCATGAAGAAGGCTGACTAATGTCTTGAAATCTCATTCGTCATCCTACCCCCAATCCCAGCTCGAAGCCCCATGCTCTCACCCAAGTACATGCCCGATAAATATTAACTGGAAGAATAAAGTGAAAAAAAAAAAAAAAAAAAAACAAACTACCAGCTGAATCTATGATGTATTGAGAAGGAGGGGTAAGAGTCAAGTCTAGACCATGGGGGGAGGGTTGGAGTTACAAGCCTGGTCCCTGTGTTTGGTGGAGAGAGCGCTCATTCCACACCCCGTGTTCTTGGTTCTGAGGTCCTTCCTCTCCACTCCAGACCCTGCTTTTTTGCAAACACCTCAATTCTGGCTCTGCACTGAAAAGAGGAAAATGAGAAGTGGTCAGGGAACATCCTTGCATCTCAGGACAATCACCTAAGACATTAAGCTCTCAAGGGCAGAGTCTGGCATGCAGATGAGCGTTGGCTCACGGGCCCTATGCTGAAAATAAATCTGCTGGAAGCAAGATGAGTTATTGGTTAAAAATAAAAGTTAAGGTGGTGCTGATGCTGTGTTTTCCTGAGTCCAGTGCATAGGCAGCCAGAACCTTCTTCTCCCAGGATGCTGGTGAGTGGGCAAAGGGCAAAGAATCATAGGGAAGAGGAGAGATTTGCAGGTTGGTGGCTGGGCTCTTTGAGGAAGGAAGAGAGGAGAGGGGTTGGCAGAAGATCCAGGTGCCCAGGTGAGCATCTCCACCAAGGCGCCTTTGGTGGATTTCTACCATGCCACCACTTTTGCCCTTTCAAAAGGGCTATTGTGACTTAGAGAATGAACTTACAGATGTCAGGGGGAAAGATGAGAGGAAGGGATTGTCAGGGAGTTTGGGATGGACATGTATACACTGCTATATTTAAAATCTGCTATATTTAAAATCAACAAGTTCCTTCTGTATAGCACATGGAACTCTGCTCAATGTTATGTGGTGGCCCAGACGGGAGGGGAGTTTGGGGGAGAATGGGTACATGTATATGAATGGCTGAGTTCCTTTGCTGTTCACCTGAAACTATCACAACACTGTTAATCAGCTATACTACAATACAAAATAAAAAGTTGTTTGTTTGTTTTTTTTAAAAAAAGGGCTGTTGCCAAGTCTTGCCCCAAACTTCCTGCTGAACCAGCAAATCAGAAGGCCTTTCAGTCCACAAAGAATATTTATTTATCAGGTGTCTGCCACGTGCCAGGCACTGCTCCAAATGCTACAGATACCAAGGTAAACAGTACAGTCCCAGCCCTCATGGAGTTCTACCAGGTATGAGGTATGGGAGGGGCAGCGTGGCGGATATGCAAGTAACTAATGAGACTGCCTGTCACCACAGTGTGCGCAAGGGCCCTGTCCCCATCTGAGAGGTCAGGACAGGCCACCGTAAGGAAATAGCATTCACGTGGAGGCCAGTGGTTGGCTAGCATCTCCAGTTCAATGGACATGAGTTTCAGCAAGCTCTGGGAGATGGTGAAGGACAGGGAAGCCTGGTGTGCTGGAGTCCATGGGGTCACAAAGAGTAGGATACAACTGAGCAGCTGAACAACAACAGGTGTGGGTGGGAGCCAGTACAGAGGCTCTGGGCCAGCAAGGACCCCCAGATGAACCAGTGTGGCCACAGTGGGTGGGAGGGAAGGCTGATGGTGGCTAAAACCCAGTGGTTGTAGACCACGCTGACGAACTGGACTTTCCAAGGGGACTGATGCGGACTGAAGTCCCACCCACTTTCCACTCCCCAAGCCTGCATCCTGGCACAGGGCTGCTTTCCCCATGGGAGGGTGTCTTTTCCAGCTTCACAAAGGCATCATCTGGGACTAAGCCAGTAGCACTGAGACCACCCAGAGGAGTGCTGGCTCAAACGCACCCACACGGGCACTGGGCACTGGTAAGTGTTAGACTAGACATCTCTGAGGCCCCTCCCACACTTGCCTTCTGTAAGTCTTTGAAAGAAGGGGGCAATTGTATCACAGGGGAGGGAACTGTGAAGGAAGAGACCTCAAACCTGAAGAGCCTTCCTTGTCTTCACTGTTCCCTCTGGACCACCCAGCAGACCTCCAACAGTTTCCTCACTGTCTAAAGCCTTGCGGAGGGGAGGCAGCTGATGGGGGCCTCATGATCTGCACAGGACATGGGCCAGGGCTGCTGCAGGAAGGGACACCTTGGAGGAGCAGCCTTTGTGGGTCGGGTCTTGCAGGCTCTGTGCTCTGGCTTCCTTCAGAGGACAGCTCAGGGAGCAGAGTCCTTGGGGAGAAGGCATTGTTTGCACAAAGTGTCTGTCATTGCCCGAGGCCTGCAGATCCCCTGGACACGGTCCCCAGATGGCTGGCTCATCTTCCCCGTGCTGGGAGGATGGAGGGTGCTCTGTCAGATCCCATCCATCAGGGCGTCGTGGGGGCACCGCAGGCACCACTGGCCCAGGGCTCAGCCTCCAGCCCCAGTGCCTGGGGAGGAGAGGCGGCTTCTTCCCTTTCCCTGCTCTCTGGTCCTGCAACAGCTGCCCCCCACCTCCTTTCCCATCCACATCTCGCCCCAGCAGCAGATACCCAAGCTCAAACTTCTGACATCTCCCCGTCCCCGCACCTCTCCTTGGCAGGCTGAGCCTCTCAGAACCACCCCCTGTATTTGGTTGCTGGCACTCCAGTAATAATAACTGTGTCCATCTCTGGATGCTATCAGTGGCAGACTCTGTCCCAGGGGGACAAACAGAGCAGGGGAGTCCATGAACAAACAGATATATCCTTGCCTGCTCCCAGCATTGTTTAAAAATGATGTGACATCCTACTGTATAGCACAAGGAACTGTATTCAATATCCTGGGATAAGCCATAAGACCATTCTTTTCCATATGGTTTATATCTATCTACCTATATATGCTGTGTGTTGTGCTTAGTCGCTCAGTTGTGTCTGACTCTTTGTGACCCCATGGACTGTAACCTGCTAGGCTCTTCTGTCCATAGGATTCTCCAGGCAAAAATACTGGAGTGGGTTGCTATGCCCTCCTCCAGAGGAGTCTTCCCAACCCAGGGGTTGAACCCCAGTTCTGCAATACATTGCAATCCTGCATTGCAAGTGGATTCTTTACCGTCTGAGCCACCAAGGAAGCCCATGTATATATGCATAATGGAATCATTTTACTGTCCAGCAGAAACTAACATAATATTGTAAATCAACTATACTTCAATAAAATAAATCTGAAAAAAATATGTTACATTTGACAGCTATGTAACATGCTGAGCCTCAGTTTCCTCATTTGTAAAAACGTGCAGGGGATTATGGAGAAGAACAGATGAGATTAACATGGAAATAACTTCATATGGTGCCTCGTGCAAAGTGAATCCTCAATAAATATTGACTCTTACCACTGTGCACTGTGCTGTGCTCAGGTGCCCAGTCGTGTCTAACTCTCTGCAACCCCACGGACTGTAGCTCTCCAGGCTCCTCTCCATGGGATTTCCCAGGCAACAATACTGGAGTGGGTCATCATTTCCTACTCCAGGGGATCTTCACAACCCAAGGATTGAACCTGCATCTCTTGTGCCTTCTGCATTGGCAGGCAGATTCTTTACCACTGCGCCACCTGGGAAACCCCAACTATTACCATTAGCTACTATTTATTGGGCATCTCCGGTTGCCCAGCTGTGTGCATGCCATTTGTTCTGCTTCACAATTGGACCAGGTGTGTGACAGTGCCCCACATCACACAGGTGGAGACAAAAGCACAGGGAGTAGGATTTAGTCTCTTCGGAGTCAGTGTGACTCCAGCACACCACTGAGCTATACTGCCCATCAGGTCTGGGACCCCAAGGGCCCCGTCTGCTTTCTTGGGTGGCATTTTTTCACTCAAGTTCTCTTAGCAATTCCTGAGAGAGGGCTTCAGAAAGGGGAACAGAGACCAAGGAAACTCAGGCTTCCCAATCAATACTGAAGGCAAGAACTGTGACTTTGAAACGTTTGGTCCACAAATGTGGACCTGGGATGCTAACCTTGTCTGCATCTAAACCAACAGGAGGCAAAGAGAGAGGCTGGAAATGGCAAGAAACTGGAGTTCATAGTGCAAAGCCTAGGCCCACCATTTATTAACCATGTGACCTCAAGCCTCATAAGAAATGTCTCTGATACATGCATCCCCATCTGTAAAATGGGCTAACATAACACCTGCCTTCTCAGAGATACTCCGAGGCTGAAATGAAACATTAACTGTGAAAGTGATCTTTTTCTACCATAAAGTGATGGTCAGTTATAAAGAACTGTCATTGAGGTACACTGGCTTAGAAGAAATAAGTCAAATTTAACACATGAATACTGAGCTGTATCGAAAGCACCTATTCAAATTCAAAGATGAGATCAAGGAAATGAATATACTGTCTTATAGTGTTCTATGGGGCTCACAGACCAAGTTCCGAGTAGAGGCAGAATTTCCTGGAGGAATGTTTGCACACTGAGCTTTTGAGAGGAGAATGAGAAGGATGTTGATGCCAAAGGAAGTTGCTCCAGCAGAATACAGATTGATCAAAGGCAGAGGTGGGGAAACCAGGAACAGGCAGAGTCCAGGGTGACTGGACTGCTGTGTACCCACAAGAGAGCATAGCAGAGAGGCTGTGAAGTGGGCACAGTTATTATCCCTATTGAACAGACGAAGAAACTGAGGCTCAGAGCAGTCATAGAGTTCACACAGCAAGTGAATGTGGCTGCAGTTAGCCAGGGGCCTGGCTCCATATTCTTAACTATCATCTCAGGGTGGGGCTGTGGGAAGAAAGTGAACAAGGGGGCCCTGCAGATGTCTGGGCACTGTGTGGGATGAAAAGATGAAAGATGAGTTGGGAGGTTGCTGTTACTGGGAAACTCAGGTGAATGAGCCCCTTGATAAGAACCAGTCATCCCAAGTCTGGCCAAACGTTGCTGAGGCCTTTTCGAGCCTGCATGTCTAAAGCCCCTCCCAGTGCCACTGAGTAGGGGTCAGGAGGGCTTGGTGATACTATATCACCCCAGCCCCCAGTGCTAACAGACCCCTGGGAAGGTCTCATGACCCTGGGCCACAAGGTTTGGTGTCCAGATGCCCTCCTCACTCTTGACCTTTTAGAATGGAAGCGTTCCTCGAATTCCTGCTGTCTTCACTATGCAGGTTGGACCAGGTGCAGCCTTGCAGCATCTCTGTGTACTTAATCCAGGATGGGCCACATTCCTTCTCCTAAGAGGATACAGCAACCTGGCCTTCTCATTTACTGAGCACAGGAGGTGCACAGACAGAGGGGCATAATGGGGAGAACTTTCTTGGAGGCAGAACAACACAGACTTGATTCCTGGCTGTGTGACCTGGAGAAAAACACCTTAGTCTCTGTGGGCCCGTTTCCTAGTTTGTAAAATGGGGGCAAATAATACGTACCATGCAGAATGGAGAAACACAAAGGTTAATTAGTGCCCATCCCAAAGGGAACTCTGTAAATGCCAGGCCTCTTTGATAACCACTCTTACAGGCCAGTGTTTAAAACACCCACTCAGTGGCATTTACTCTTCGCCCAGAGCACCAGCCCAGATAAAGACAGGTAGCTCTAGGCCCTGCCCCCAAAAGGCACAGACAAACGGAGGGGCCTCCTGGCTACCTCAGAGGATAACTCCATCACCAGCTCCTACAGAAGCCCTTTGATGTGGATACATCCCAGGCCTGCAGCCTCATTGCTTATGAAGACGCTGGTGAAAGATTTATAGAGGAACTCCATGGGGGACACAGCAAGAGGAGGGCAAGCTGGAAAGCAAGAAAGTGCAGGTGCCTGGGGACAGAGCATCCGAGAGACGTGATTACAGACCCGTCCATGTTAACGGAGATGTGAGCAGGGCTATTGTACACACCGACTGGCAGGCTGCTCTCACGAAGGGGACGAAACAAACGCAAGGTGTGCATGGCCCCTTCTGTAGGTTGGCTCATTTGATCCTCACAGATCCTGCCCTGTAGGCAGGTGAGCAAACTGAAGCCAGAGAGGTTCACTTGCCTGGTGCCACACAGCATCACAGACACCAAAAAGAAGGTGGCATTTGAGCTGGGCCATGAGAAATGTGTAGGGTTTGTACAGACAGGAGGCTGGCCGAGCAGGGGCCTGCCCTCTGAGCAGGGTCATCACGTGGGCAGAGGGTATAAAATGAGCAAAGACAGGAGGGGAACAACAAACTAGGTGCCAGTCAGGACGGGGGGCATGCTGGGAGCACGTCTGGCGGGGAGCCTACACACGCTAGGCATTCTTGGGGTCTAAGAAATTCGCTCCTGCCCAGACAGCTGGTGAGTGATAGAGATGTCAAACTCTACCTCTCTGGGCTTTTTTACTAAGCCAAGGTATGACTTACTCTACCTGAAGAAACAAGATATCAATGCAATACAAAAGATAAAAAAGAACTAAAAATACCCAGTTTAGAGAAGAGAAGACTGAAGCATGAGATGGTAAGAATTGTCATCAAAGCTGGTGACCAAAGGCTCCCGTCCTTCCTCCCCAGAGACAGGAAGGGGGAGAGGGTAAAAGTAGATGGCAGAAGTGGTCCAGGCCTGACTTCACCTCACTGCCCACTGACTCAGGCCTGAACTCCATAGCCTGACCCTTTCAGCATCTCCATACTCACCTGGCTCCACACTCGCCCCAAGGCCTAATTGCTGCCTGTTCCCCATCATGCTCTTGCTTTAAGCGGGGTTCTCACCATCCCCTGAATCTCCAAGCCCTTCCTCCAGACACTCTCCATCCCTGGCTAACCCCTCCTCCTCTTCCTTCATTTACAAAATGCAACCAATACCAACTACCTCACAAGACTGTCTCAGGATTCTATGAGATGACTCGTTCTCAGAATCCACAGATATTTTTTGAGACTATTGAGTACCGAGACTTCCCTGGAGATCCAGTGGTTAAGAGTCCATGTTCCCAATGCAGGGGGCTCAGGTTCAATCCCTGGTTGGGGAACTAAGATCCCACATTTCAAGGTCCCCCCTCCGAAAAAAAAATGCAAAGCTGTGCTTTAAAATATATTAAAAAAAAAAAAAAAAAAGAATATCAAGCACCTGCTACATGCCAAGCCCTGGGCTAAGCACTGGGGACCCTAGGGAACAACACCTGAGTCCTTGCCCTGGGGTTGCTGGGGGTCTGGTGGGGAACAGACCAGTACATCATCCACTTGAGAGCACTGACACTTTGGAAATGCAGCGGTGGGATTAGGGGAGGTTTGCTGGAGAAAGTGACAGTTAAGCTGAGACTTGAAGGATCAGCAGAAGTTGGCAAAGGGCAAGAGTGTAGAAAGCATAAGGAGCAGCATTTGCAAAGGCTTTCAGGCCATGAAGAGCATGACATTTGGAGAAAGTGTCTGCAGCTCAATGTGGAGTCACTGGGAGCAGGTGGTTGGGGGCGG
Source organism: Cephalophus harveyi (assembly GCA_006410635.1). Lineage (NCBI taxonomy): Eukaryota > Metazoa > Chordata > Mammalia > Artiodactyla > Bovidae > Cephalophus > Cephalophus harveyi. The sequence continues at coordinate 402,087 of SJYT01064044.1, forward strand.
CCAGAGATGAAGCCAAAGGGTGAAGAAGGGGGTACACCCAAGAGGCTTGAAGACAGCAGTCCTTAATCTTTTGGGGTATCATGGACCCCTTGGAAAGCCTAGTGAAGCATTTGGACCTCTTCCCAGAATAATATCTTTAAATGCATAAAGTAAAATGCTTGGGATTACATAGGAAATAAATTATATTGAAGTGCAGTTAAAGAAATATTTTTTAAAAACTAATTTGTAATATAGTAAAAAAAAAAAAAAAAGAATATCAAGCACCTGCTACATGCCAAGCCCTGGGCTAAGCACTGGGGACCCTAGGGAACAACACCTGAGTCCTTGCCCTGGGGTTGCTGGGGGTCTGGTGGGGAACAGACCAGTACATCATCCACTTGAGAGCACTGACACTTTGGAAATGCAGCGGTGGGATTAGGGGAGGTTTGCTGGAGAAAGTGACAGTTAAGCTGAGACTTGAAGGATCAGCAGAAGTTGGCAAAGGGCAAGAGTGTAGAAAGCATAAGGAGCAGCATTTGCAAAGGCTTTCAGGCCATGAAGAGCATGACATTTGGAGAAAGTGTCTGCAGCTCAATGTGGAGTCACTGGGAGCAGGTGGTTGGGGGCGGCCAGAGATGAAGCCAAAGGGTGAAGAAGGGGGTACACCCAAGAGGCTTGAAGACAGCAGTCCTTAATCTTTTGGGGTATCATGGACCCCTTGGAAAGCCTAGTGAAGCATTTGGACCGCTTCCCAGAATAATATCTTTAAATGCATAAAATAAAATGCTTGGGATTACATAGGAAATAAATTATATTGAAGTGCAGTTAAAGAAATATTTTTTAAAAACTAATTTGTAATATAGTAATGTATGAGATTTTTATTAATGCCGTAAATAATCAGTTCTAGAGACAAGTCTAATTACATAATTTTGAAGTAGTGCTGGGAGAAAACAATATTTCAAGATTAAGTGTAATAACTATAATATGATATAAAAATATCTGTGATTTCCATTGATGACAAAGTCACGGTACTGCCAAAATTGCTATGGATTAGATGCTATGGATGGTGCTTTCATGTGTAATTAAAGGAAATGCTAACTTCAGTGAGAGTTTAGCAGAATTAAAGACTTTTTTCTTCTCATCCATGTTTATAATCCTTTGGCTTTAAAGACTTGTTAAGGAGCATTTCCTTGATCCCTAGCTCTTGAAAAGTCCCTGCCATGGCCACAGTCACTTGTCCAGCCCTCATCTCCTTCCACCTGTCTGATATATCCCTCCTTTTCAGCTGATCAGACTTCTTGCTGTCCCCTGAACATCCCAAGCAGACAACTGCCTCAGGGCTTTTGCACATGCTGTCCTCTGCTTGGACTGCTGCCCCCCAAAATATGGACGTGAATCCCTTTGTCCTTTCTTTTAGGACTCCATTCAAATGTCACCTTATCAGAGAAGCCTTCCCTGGCCACCCTATGAAAACAGCAACATCTACTTGCCCCCTCCCCGTACTCATATCCCCCATTCTCTGCTTTATTTTTCTCAATCATATTTACACTGTCTGATGTTTGGAAGGTTTTGTTTCTTGTCGTCTTCACCCCACTAGAATGGAAGCTGCACAGTAACACAGGCTCTATTTTGCTCACTGCTGTCTCCCTGGCATTTGGAGCAGTTTACACTAGGAGAGTTTAGCCCCCACTCCCTTCTGCTCATCTAAATCCTTCAAAGCCCACCAAGGCCCACCAGCAACTGGGAACCCCCACTGCTACTCCAGCCTTCTCTGGATACCCACTCTCAGGGACACAAGGCGACTGAGGATGGAAACCTCGTCTTGTGGTTTCTGCATTGCCCCCACCCAACATGCCGGGTATGGAACAGGCTTTCAAAAACACATGTGCCATAAAGAAAATGTGGTGTGTGTGTACATATATATATATATATATATATATATAATCAAATATTAATCACCCATAACAAGGGATGAAATTGAGTCATTTGTAGTGATGTGGATGAACCTAGAGTCTGTCATACAGAGTGAAGTAAGTCAGAAAGAGGTATATTAATGCATATATATGGAATCTAGAAAAATTATATTAATGAACCTATTTTCAGGGCAAGAATAGAGATGCAGACATAGAGAATGAACTTGGGGACACAGAGGAGGAAGAAGAGGGTGGGAGGAACGGAGAAAGATGGCATAGATGCTCAGAGGGGAAGGTGATGTGAGGATGGAGGCAGACAGAGGTTGGAGAGATGCAGCCGCAGGTCTAGGGATGCCAGGGCAGCCACCAGAAGCCAGAAGAGATGAGGGGTGCATTCTCCCCTCAGGCCCCTGGAGGAACTGCAGGCTTGCTGGATATTGGAGTTTGGGCTGCCAGAACTGCAGGGGAATAAATGTCTGTTGTTTTAAGCCACCCAGGTAGTGGTAATTTACTAGAGCAATCACTGAGGAAACTAATGCCCCATCTATAGGCCAGCTATAGGGAAACACAGACTAACACTAGGCTTTTCCCCTCTTCCCGCTGCCCCCCACCAACAAAAGAACCCGAAAATTCAACCTTTAACGTGCAAGCTCCTGGTTTCTAAGTCTGGGTTTTGGTTGCAGAAGCCAACTCTGGCTAACATGAGCTAACATGAATGCTGTATTAGAAGGAGCTGGATGAGCTCACAGAACTGAAAAGATGAAACAAAGCCTGGAAAATGTGCAGGATCCAAGGGAGACCGGTGGTTTCCAGACCGCGGTGACATCTTCTCGAGATACTGATGGTACTGGTCATTCATGACCACATCACTGGCAACCACCAGACTCCAACCCCGAGGTCACAAGGAAAACATGTGGGGAGTGGGCTACGAACCCAGGCAGTTGGACTCCAGAGCCTGCACCCTTCCCCACACACAAGGAGCCCACTGAGGGAAGCTCTGTAAAAGGACAAATATCTGAGTGATGGGCGCTCCCAGTGGGAGCAGCTTTTAGACTTGTTGTTTGGGGCCCACAAGAAGAAATGCATTTTAGATCACAGACCAGCATAGAAACACACCACATATAAACCTGAAATAATATTTACCTTTCTGTGTACAATTCCTGAAAACAGCCTTCTCTCCTCTTCTTCCCACTTCTTTTATTTCTTCTTTTCTGTCTCCTCTCTCCCATCTCATCCCATCCCATCCTATCCTCATTCTGTTCTATTTTCATTCCCAGAGTGATGTTCATTTCTGAAAGGAAGAGAAAATATTCCCCATGCACGGAAATACTCAGAACAGATAACCACTTAAAAATTTACTTAGAGATAAATTTTTCCCCAAATCAAAATTTAAGAATGAGCAACTTGGGATCCCTTCTAAGCTGATTTCAAGATCAGCTAAGGGATCATAAACCACAGTTTTAAAAACACTGCACCAGAGCAACTAATTCTACTGAAAAGAAAAAGAAAAATATAAACTAAAACAATAAACAACCAACAGTATTGAAAGTGAAAGTCACTCAGTTATATCCAACTCTTTGTGGACCCATGGACTGTAAGTCTCATGGAATTCTCCAGGCCAGAATACTGCAGTGGGCAGCCTTTCTCTTCTCCACGGGATCTTCCCAACCCAGGGATAGAACCCAGGTCTCCTACATTGCAGGCAGATTCTTTACCAGCTGAGCCATAATGGATGCCCCAAAATACTGAAGTGGGTAGCCTATCCCTTCTCCAGGGGATCTTCCTGACCCAGGAAGATCCTGCATTGCAGGTGAATTCTTTACCAACAGAGCTATCAGGGAAGCCTCAAAAGTATTGCAGACAAATAAAAAAATGGTTTGGAGCTGGACACAGTCATGGGCTGCCAGTGTATGGCCCTTTCATTAAAATCTTGATCTATCGATCAATGGATTGATTGATGTAACTGTATAAGAGAATGTGGGGAGTGCTCTCTTAAGAGTTTATAATGGCAGCTTTAACTCTAAGCATCCAGCACAAGCCTGGCACACAATAGGTGCTCAATAACTATTTAAGTGCCATAAAGGAAAAGAATTGAATATACACACACACACACACACACACACACACACACACACACACACGTATAGTCACTTTCCCAGGTGGCACAATGGTAAAGAATCCACCTGTCAGTCTGAAGGAGAAGCAAGAGACCTGGGCTTGATCCCTGGATCAGGAAGATCCCCTGGAAGAGAGCATGCCACCCACCTCCAGTATTCTTGTTTAGAGAATCCCATGCACAGAGGAGCCTGGAGGGCTACAGTCCATGGGGTTGCAGAGTCTGACACAACTGAGTGGCTGAGTGCACACACACACACACACACACACATATATATAATTCATTTTGATGGACACCTCAAATTAACACAACATTGAAAATCAACTGTACTTAAATTGTTTAAAAGGAAGGAAAAAAAACAAAATAAATATTTAAGTGCAACTGAAAACAGATCTCAGTTCCCTTGTCCTGTAGCAGTCCGGCTGGAGTTTGGGTGTGGCCATGGGCAGAAACGGACCCACATCCACAAGTAGCCCAGAGCCCAGAAGCACCTCCAGGCTTGGTGCCTGCCTGTCGCTCCTTCCCAGGCTCCATTTGTCACCATCCGCATAAACATCCAGCCAGAGGAGTGCTTTGTTTCACACCAACCAGCATCATCCTCCCCTCCCCCTCGCCTCGCATCTCTCTTTAGGCAGTGCTATTTGTTAAACTGTAAAAAAAAAAAAAAAAAGACACCTAAGGAGGCTTTGTGGTTACAGGGCAGGAGGAGAGCAGGGATGGGACAGGCAGAGAGGAAAGAGGTGCTTTTTCAACTTTGCTTCTAATGTCTTCGTTAACTGAACTCATCAGCTAAAATCATTTGCAGAAATTTAAAAAAAAAAAAAAAAAGGAGAGAGAAAAGGAACTGATCATATGCAGGAGAAATAACTCAGATGTGAAAATCCTTCAGACTGGGAGATTGCACTATTTATTCACCCAAGTGTCCTGCTGTGTCTCTGAAATGCAGTGATTTAATGAGGTGCTGCAAAGGTATTTGTTATTAAGAAATTCTGTCTCTGCTTATTCTCCTCCGTGTGATTAGGACGGAGCCAGCGGAAGCTCCTCACCGGCACGCTATTAANCTGGGAGATTGCACTATTTATTCACCCAAGTGTCCTGCTGTGTCTCTGAAATGCAGTGATTTAATGAGGTGCTGCAAAGGTATTTGTTATTAAGAAATTCTGTCTCTGCTTATTCTCCTCCGTGTGATTAGGACGGAGCCAGCGGAAGCTCCTCACCGGCACGCTATTAAAGATTTAGGAGGCTGTTGCTCTCCCCCTGCTCCCCTCTTACAAGCGCCTTTTGAAATGGTTCCAAAATTAAATATTGTACAAGCCGATCAGCCTTGTTTAACGCAGATGCTGAGTGAGATTTAAAAAGAAATTAGAAAAGCATTTGTGTTAACAGATGTTCTTCCTTTTCTCTCTTGGAGCTGAGATGATTGGGGCTGGGTCCCTCCCGAGCCACGCAAGAGCCAAGAGGGATAAGACCCAGCTTGCACAGGGGCAGAGAGGGGACACCTGGGTCCTCGATCCCTCTGTTGGGGAGGACCTGGGGCCTCTGCAGGAAGGAGAAAAGCAAGCCGCTGACCTGGCAGACTCTTTCCCAAAGCTCCTGTGTCCTCCCAGAGCCTCTTCCAAGGCCAGGTTCAGCAGGTGCTCGCTGGAACTCGGAAGGCATGCAAACACCATAACCCAGAGCTTCAGAAAATCAGCAAGTGGACAGAAAGCTGTCCCTGGACTCATCCAGCTATTGCCTTTGATGTTAGACTCAGTCTTCTTAGAGCCTCTAATCCAGACCTTTCAACCAGGCAACACCAGCCCTGGCCAGCCCCTCAGTAAGTTAGACGCCCTGCTTCCTCAGAGTCACATGTTTCCTCCCTTGACGTTCGGCTAGATAGACCATACTAACTTGGTAAGCTCTGGCTGGCATCTTAAATCTCTCTTCAACAGACTTTCTGCTCTGTCCTTAGTTAAAACTGATGGGGGCCATCCCTTGAATAAGTAAAACCATCCAAGTAGATGGCAAGTCGAGGCTTCTCAAAGTGCTTACACCTACTCTGTAAATTGATCACCATGCCCTCCCTCGAGGCATGAGGAAATGGTTCAGTGACTTCAGTGATGGGGGTACTAGTAAGTGGCAGACCTGGATCTAGTGCCAGGTCCCCCGAACTTAGTCAACTGTCTCATCTGATATGCCACAGAGATGGAGAAACAAACTGTTTCTTTGCAGATTTACATGTTTGTTTATCATTGTTGGAGAAACACAAGGCACAGAGACACAGTGACTTGCTCACAACCCCACAGAAGCACCAGGGACAGAATCAGACAAGAATCTGCCTCCCAAGGTCCAGCTGAGTGTGTCCCCATCGGTCAATCCATTGCACCATCTACAAATGTTTGTTAAGTGACTGCTGCTTGCTGAGCTCTGTGCAAGGCTCTGAAGACATTTAGGGGAGGGGGTGAGGGGAGGAGCAAACCAGAGCCTCAAGAAGAAACAGACATTGAGCAAATTATTGCAGATATGGACAGAAGAATTTGCAAGGAGGATGGGGGCCATGGGACTATAAATGTAGAGAAGTAGAACCAGTCAGAACTCAACGGCTCCCAAGGAAAGACAACAAGCAAATGACAGCCAAGAAACCAACTGCAGGCCTGAAGTCGCCACTATCTGTCCATTGAACCCAGGGGCGTCCTTCGCTGCATTCAGCTAGCTCCCCATGGCAGGATCCTGCTCAGTCCCTCCTGCCAACTCTCACCACATTAGTTGTGGAGCTCTGCCTTTCTTTCTCCCATCCCCTCCGGCAACAAGGATGGCAGAGTCATAATCTCCACCCCACCATAACTCACCACTTCCGCTATGAAGTCCCAGCCTTGCACACACACCCCAGAAGCGAGAGGAAAGACAAGTAAAAATGAGAACCAGGTAACTTCCTAGTTAACACTCTCATAAACACCCAGACCTCATCCCCCGCACGCAAACGAAGATCCCCGTTTAAAGACTGGGATGTGGACATCCACGTAGGGAATGAAGGTGTCTCTGGGCTGGACTGGCAGTGCCAAGAGAGGGGGTCAGGGGACAAACGCAGTACTGCTGTGACAAACTGAGGGGCGGGCCTGGACAAAGCTCCCCACTGCTCTGGGTCCCTGTCTCCCCATCAGCAGGGGGCAGGCGGGGAAGGGCTGAGTCCAGTGCAACCTGAGGTCTGGCGGCCTCCTCCTCCTTTTGGAGGTTCTGTGGAACTCAGCCTTTAACACCCCACAGCTCCTTCCTTAACTCTGAATGCCCCATTTTACATCTGAATCACCCAGGGAGCCTTACGAAAACAGAACCACTCCTAGAGATTCTGGCTCAGCTGGTCTTTGTCAAGACCCAGGGTTTATTTCAGGCACTCGACGGCCAAGTATGCTGCCTAGCAAGTTAGTTGCAACAAGAGCTCCTCCCTGGAGGCAGAGGAGACTCTTCTAGGCTTTCCTTCTTTGGGCCCTACTATCAAGTCCTCCAAATCCCAGTGACAACACCCGGAGCAGGGAGCTTTCAGCTAGTGTTATGACTCTCAGGCTCTGTCTGCGCTCTTCCTCTAATCTAGGTTACCTCTCCCCTCAGTCTCCGTCTTCTTCAAAGACCCCACCCCGGGGTCTTCCACAATCCGCCACCCCAGACAATCAAGCTGCCCTTCACACCATCATCACTCAGTATCTGGGCAACACTTAGAGCCCAGTGTCTGACCTTACCGTTTGTTGCTGATGCATCTATAGTCCTCTGTAGATGGCAAATTCTTTGCGAGGAACTGTGTGTTTTATTTATCCTTTTATCCTCCTCACACCAAAGCCTTGCCTAGTGCTTTGAAACATAATAGGGGTTCAGAGTCTTTAGTTGGGGAGACAATAGTAACACATGAAATGGTTAGAGAAGTGTATTAAATATGTATATTTCACAGAGGCAAAACAGCCTCAGTCTAAGAGTCAGAAAGGTGGAATCCTGGTTACAGCTCTGTATGTAGGTATGTACGACAGTCACTCAGTCGTGTCCGACTCTTTGTGATCACATGGACTGTAGCCCGCCAGCTTCTCTGTCCGTGGATTTCTCCAAGCAAGAATACTGGAGTGGGCTGCCACTTCCTCCTCCAGGGGGATCTTCCCAACCCAGGGATTAAACCCCGGTCTCCTGCATTGCGGGCAGATTCTTTACCATCTGAGCCACCAGTAACTTTGTCCATGAAAGCAGGTGGTTGGACTCAACCGTCTCTAGGCTGTGAAGAGCCCCTAATTGCCTCCAGATATTCACAGAAGCAGCCCTGACTTCTCGTTACTTAAAGAACCAGCACAGAAGCAAAATCGGTATTTCATGCTTTTGCAGCCTGTGACATGATTGGGAAAACACCAGGACACATGACAGTGGAGATTCCTTCCCCTCCAAAAATATGTGTCCGTATTTGACACACTCATGTACATCCCGTCTTTCTTTATCCTCAACCTCTACCCTCACGTCTTACAAAATCCAGGAAGGCGCCAAAGCAATGTTGTGCTTGAGTGAACCAAAACAGACATGCGCAGAGGCACTCGGCTAAGCGGCATTATATTAAAAAGTCTCATGATGCAAATTCTTCCAGAGCTCAGTGCCCCGACTTTGTCTAGAAGAAGAAGGAGGAAAAACAACTTCTTTTTCTGCCAGTCAAGATCTGCTGGTTCAGCTTCCCTCTCAGCTGGGGATTCCCAGAGCTGTGGACTAGGAAGCACAGGGATGGCCTCCAGGTTAGAGACTACGCTGCTGTAGTAAAGGCTGCTAGCTGCTTTCTGGTCGCCACTCCCTCCGGTTTTATCAGGAACACAGAAAGTCTTTCTGATTTTTCACTAGGCACCCAACTAAAAGATGACATTTCCCAGCTTCCTACTAAACTAGTGTGACCATCAAGTAAACAGTACCCAGTGAGACAGAAGTACTGTGTGACCCTTCCAGAAAGTCTCCTGAAAGGGAAGGGCCACCTCCTTCTAGCTACTGGGTGTAATGGCTGGAGCTCCAGATGCCATTTTGGACCATGCGGTAAACTTGGGAAAGAAGCCACACAGTAACAAAGTGCCAAGTAGAGAAAGTCTTGGTCCCTAACTAACACTGTGGATCTGCCATACTTTCTTCTGATTGATTTTACATCTGATTTGTTGCTTCTGATATATTTTATATCAAGAAGGGGAGTCACTATTTGCAGTGGTGTCTGTTACAGCCAAACCTAATCCTAATTGATACTGCAGACAAAGAGGGCAGAACACTGAACTGAGAGGGAGGGGACAGGTTCTTGTCCTGAGTCTGCTATTAGTAACTTTGGGCCAGTCCCTAAATTCTGTAGGCCTAAGCTTAATCTGTAAAATAGATCCAGATGAGAAAGAAAATGAATTACATAGTCTCAAAGTGAAAGTGAAGTCGATCAGTCGTGTCCGATTCTTTGCGACCCATGGACTGTAGCCCACCAAGCTCCTCTGTCCATGGGATTCTCTAGGTAAGAATACCGGAGTGGGTTGCCATTTCCTTCTCCAACATAGTCACAAAGGTCCATTCAATTTTCAAACCAGATATTTCTGTTAAAATTTTCAGCTACCCCAGTGACTTAGTATTGACCAGTTGGAGAATCCAGTCAGGAGTCCCCAGTGCACCAGTGACCGCATCTTTCATCAATGAGATACCACTCAGTTCAGTTCAGCTCACTCAGTCGTGTCCAACTTTTTGCGACCCCATGAATCACAGCATTCCAGGCCTCCCTGTCCATCACCAACTCCCAGAGTTCACCCAAACCATGTCTATCCACTTGGTGGTGCCATCCAGGCATCTCATCCTCTGTTGTCCACTTCTCCTCCTGCCCCCAATCCCTCCCAGCATCAGAGTCTTTTCCAATGAGTCAACTCATTTCGATGATCCAGCAGATGTTGGCAATTTGATCTCTGGTTCCTCTGCCTTTTCTAAAATCAGCTTGAACATCTGGAAGGGCACTCAAAAAACCCGAGACCACAGACTTTGGAATTTGATAAACAACTTCAAATTCCAGTGCCACAATTTCCAAACTCTGAGACCTTGGACAAGTCATCTATCCTCATCCTTAAAATGGACAGACAATATCCAATGCTGCAGGGGTGTTGAGTGGATTTGTGGGACTGTGAGTGGCAATGCACTCCAGTATTCTTGCCTGGGGAATCCTATGGACAGAGGAGCCTGGTGGGTTATAGTCCATTGGTTCACAAAAGAGTTGGACACGACCTAGTGACTAAACAACAAAAAACAACAAACATCAAGCTTACCCAGGGCACCAGAGTGGCACAGTTAATCTCTGTAGATTGTGCCAAAGCTAATTGGATGCCTGGGGAAGAGGCCAAACACCCTGGGCAAACATCCTCTGTCCTCATGGGTCGCCAGCATGGGAACCCCAATCCCCACTAGGCCCATGCTGAGCCACGTGAAAGGGGAAAGACAGCCAGGTCTCACTGCTCTCCATAAAGGAAAGAGGGTGGGGATCACAAGAGGAGAAAGAAAGACAAAATTGAGGAGCTAAGATTTGGGTGTGTGAGCACTTCAGCAAGAAAACAAATATCTTTATTGGCTCTGGACAGTCTGCCAATCAGCCACAAAATTACCAGCTTCTCTCTCCTCCCAGAAGGGCCTCCGCGGCTGTACACAAAAGCTGCCAAAGGAACTTCGGGACCTGGAGAATAAAAGCCCCTCTCTGCCTGGTGTGGGCTGATTTGCAATGCATTGCTTCAGCATAATTTCCCAACTCTGCAGCCACACAAAGGCATTTCTGTCCCTATCTGTGAGTTAAATAATTTCTATTTCCTACACCTTGCATTCATAATGCATCCACCCAATCTGGGTTTGGGTTGGGCACTGGCCTCAGGCCTTGGCCATGTCAGATGCCCTCTCTAGGGCCCCAGGCTGAAAAAGCATATATTAGACAATTTAGCATCATCGGAGGATGTAGCAACAGAAGGCAGACGGCCTGACCTCTGTGAAATGTACCTCAAATGTTGTCACCTGGCCCTTCATGATCCTTTACCCCACTTCATTAATTGATTTATTCTATGCAGCAACTACTAATAGTAGACATTCTCCCGGACACACTAAGAACTGGTTTCCTATCATGGATAGCACAGTACTGAGAGGTGTGATATATATATATGGGGTAGGCGTGATTTGATGTAAGTGCACTTGCCCATAGGGCTTCCCAGGTGGCACTAGTGGTAAAGAACCTGCCTGCCAATGCAGGAGACATAGGAAATGCGGGTTCGATCCCTGGGTTGGGAAGATCTCCTGGAGAAGGGCATGGCAATCCACTCCAGTATTCTTGCCTGGTGGCTACAGTCCATAGGATCCCACAGAGTCAGACACTACTGAAGCAACTTAGCACACACACATGCTCTTGATCATAACTCTGGGAAGGTTGGCACCATGTCCGTTCAAGTTCACTCTTGATATCTTTAGCACCTGACAACATCTGTACATAATAAGTCCTCCATTCTATTTGATGAATATTGAGTGAAAATGTAAATGACTTTCAAGATCTGCAAGTATAATGAAAAGAGATTTTGTTCTTTAAGTCTTGGTCTGTTTGGCATGACAGGGTGGGGGTGGGGGAACAAGAGGAGGGTACCAATCACAGGACATCTAAATGCCAGGGTCGCTGTAGAGATGGCCCTGGAGGAGAGCAGAAGTGTGAGGCACAGATGAGAGAAGCCGCCCCCTGCCAGGGGAAAGAAGCTGCGGAGGCAAGAAGAACATTAGGAGTTTGGGGTGGAACGGTAGGCCTGCCAGCTGAAGGAGTAGGTTTGCCCCAGTGATCTAAGGCCTCATTCAGAGGCCAAATTGGGAATGACATCAGACAAACTCAAGCTTGGGTCCCAGCTTCAATGTTTATCAGCAGTAAGATATCCATCATGATCTCTCACCTTGGCCTTCCCCGGTGACTCAGCAGTAAAAAATCCACCTGCCAAGGCAGGAGACCGGAGAAGGCAATAGCAAGCCACTCCAGTACTCTTGCCTAGAAAATCCCATGGATGGAGGAGCCTGGTAGGCTGCAGTCCATGGGGTCGCTAGAAGTCGGATGCGACTGAGCGACTTCACTTTCACTTTTCGCTTTCACACAATGGAGAAGGAAATGGCAACCCACTCCAGTGTTCTTGCCTGGAGAATCCCAGGGACAGGGGAGCCTGTTGGGCTCCTGTCTATGGGGTCGCACAGAGTCGGACACGACTGAAGCAATTATTGAGCCTATGCTCTAAGAGCCCAGAAGCTGCAACTACTGAGTCCACAGGCCTCAACTACTGAAAGGCATGCACCCCAGAGCCCATGCTCGGCAAGAATAGAAGCCACCACAGTGAGAAGCCTGCACACCACAGCTAGAGAGTAGCCCTCGCTTGCTGCAACTAGAGAAAGCCTGCACAGCAACAAAGATCCAGTGCAGCCAAAAATAATAAACATATTATATATACACATATATGCATATATACATATATAAAGACCTCTCACCTGCACGTTCTTTTCTGATAAGTAAGATCACTGCAAATCTCTCCCTTCTATCATCGCCATGAAGCTGAAAAGCAGTGGTCCTCCCCGTAAGGCAGGGAGCACGGCCAGTTCACGAGGTTTCGGTGGAAGTCACATCTGCTTTTCACAGGGATGCTGACACTTCTGATTCAGGCAGAATCTGAGCCTCTCATGCACTCCCAAGCCCCCCTCTCCTTTCTGTTTGGGAAACATCACAAGATCGCTATACCCCAACCCATGCAGGGAGAGCTAATTTCGTCAAGTAGAGTGCGAGGCACAGAGGGCATGATGGGCTGGAGCAAACTGTCTGCCGCTGACTCAAGTCATAGAGGGGTTAGGGGACTGGCTGATGGGGGACCATGTGTCCCCCAGACCCTTCCCTGAGCAGGAAGCACTCGCTGTATGCTGCTTCCTGCAGACAGTGAAGGAGAGCCCTTCTCTTCCTCTTGCCCTCCACCAGCCATATCACGGATGCCTTTCTGTCTGACTCAAGCTTCTTTGCACCTTCCCCTGCAGGATACCTATGCCAGTACTGAGATCAGAGTAATATCAGAAGGGTTAGATTTGGAATGGATCCTTATCCCCACCCTCATTTCACAGATGAGAAGATTGAGGCCCAGAAAGGTAATGAGACCTGTCCAAAGTCACACTGAGTCAATAGTGGAGGCGTGGCAACTGAGTGTACACACACTGGCTGGCTGTTTCTGCCCATACAAGTTAGAAAACTTCTAGCTGCAAGTAATAAAATGCCTAGCTCCAAAGAGCTTAACAGTGAGACTATGTATTACCTGATATAACAATGAAAGTGAAAGCTGCTCAGCTGTATTTGACTCTTTGCAACCCCATGGACTATACAATCCATGGAATTCTCCAGGCCAGAATACTGAAGTAGGTAGCCTTTCCCTTCTCCAGGGGATCTTCTCAACCCAAGGATCAAACCCAGGTCTCCTGCACTGTAGGTGGATTCTTTACCAGCTGAGCTACCATAGAAGCGCAAGAATACTGGAGTAGGTAGCCTTTCCCTTCTCCAGGGGATCTTCCCAGGAATCAAACCAGGGTCTCCTGCATTGCAGGTGGATTCTTTACCAGCTGAGCTACCAGGGATATAACAATAGGTACTCTTAACTCAGTTGATCAATATCAAGAGCTGGTTCTTCCCCTCTCTCTGTGCTGCCATGTCCAGCATGTTGGCAGTTGTCCCCAAGCTTATCTCCTCATGGTGATAAAGTGGCTGCAGCAGCTCTCAGCATATGCCCTCACATAATAACAACCCTCCAAAAACAGAATGCCCCTCTTTTGTCCTCAATTCAGGGTGAGAAATCCAAGAGTCCCTGCAGGCTCTATTGTGCCTCCTTGGTTAGAACTGCAAGGCGACTGAAGTGAAAGTCGCTCAGTTGTGTCCAACTCTTTTCGACCCCATGGACTGTACAGTCCATGGCAATTAGACTGAGTGTAATTGCCTGGCTGCCTGTATGACTGACCCTGGAGCCTGGGAGAAGCTAGCTTTCCCTGAGGTGCATAGGTACAAGAGACCTAGACAAAGTAAAGGTTCTGCCAGTAAAGCACAATGTGGAGGCTGAACAGAGTGCTCGCAACCACTATCTGGCCACACTGCCCACATGTGATGCTAATCTTCAGCCTCCCAGGGACAGTGAGGAGACAGTTTTCACAGGAATGCAGGAGTCTGTCAGCATTTGTTACAGCCTAAGTCTCTGCTTTGCTCCTCTTTAAACTCAGGCACAGGGCTAAGTACCCAGGATTGAATCTGTACTAGCCCTCTGAGATAAAACTACCAGCTTATCACTGAAGCTTCAATTCACTCAGCCACTTGAGAGCAGGAGCTGTACTTCTCAACTCTGCACCCCAACATTTACTCTCATTTACCCTGACACAGAGGAGATGCTTACAAAATGTTGCTGATCAAATGAATAAAATCTGTAAGTCTAAGATAATTATCTCTCATACAGGGCTGTAATTGGAATCCAGTGTAATAATGTAGAAAAAAAGTGTTTTGTTAAAAGTACAAGGAAGTGTTACTATTTTCATTATTCCCCTCTCCTCTCTTTCTTCTCCACCTTAGAAAAATCTGACTCTATACACAAAGTTCCCCACTGGAAAGCCTGAGGGTGGGTGAAGAGAACAGGAGAAAACAAGTCCTAATTCAAGGTCTGTGTTAGTCAGCTCAGGCTCCGAAACAGAGTGGCACAGACTGGGGATCGGGGTGGATAGAGCAACTGAAATCTACTTCTTACTGTTCTGGAGGCTGGAAGCCCAAGATCGAAATTCCATCAGGGTTGGGTTCTGGTGAGCGCTGTCTTTCTGACTTGCAGACAGCCATTTAGCATTAATCAGTGCTAGTGTTAGTCGCTCGGTTGAGTCTGACTCTTTGTGATCCCATGGACTGTAGCCCACCAGGTTTGTCTGTCCATTGAATTCTCCAGGCAAGAATACTGGAGTAGATCGCCATTCCCTTCTCCAGGGGATCTTCTCGACCCGGGTCTCCTCCATTGCAGGTGGATTCTTTACCAGCTGAGACACCAGGGAAGCATTAACATTAATTACCTACCTCTAAACACAGTAGGTTAGGACTCCAACATATGAATTTTGGGGATGGGACACATTTCAGTCCGCAACCCCCGAGGAATGTTCTGGAATTGTTCCTCTGGTTTTAGGAACCAAAATTAAACATACTCTGCCCTTCATGATCTGTGTCACAGCAGAATGTCAGGGTAACTGTGGCATCTATTCTGGTACATTCTCGGATCTCATCAGCTGATCCTGCCGTTCTTAGTATCATTCTCAGACTCAGCCAGCCCCTTGTCACTTCTTTCTCTGTCCAGGACACAGGCATAAAGGCATAATGACCCATTCGGACCCCAGCTTCTGGTGTGCTAACCCTGGCCTTCCGTTAAAGCTAAAAGACCTGCACACTCGTTTGATTCTGGCATCATTCATCAGGATCGATGAGATCAATTGTTGCCAACAATTCCAAAACCACAATCACTTAACAGATTTATTTCTCACTAATCTACATGCTCAATGCTGCTGGACATGGGACTGTGCTCCAGGCAGTCACTCGGGGACCCAGGCAGATGTAGGTTCCTCCAGACTGTGATACCACCACCTCAGGACTTTCTAAAGAGAGAGAGGGAAAAAAAAAAAAACATGGAGAAAAATGCACACCAACTCTGAAATGCTCACAGGTCATTTCTGGTTACACTCCACTGGTTAAAACTGGTCACATAATAGGGATTAACTCATTCATGCGAAATGGAAAGGGAAGAGATTTTGAAATATTGGTGAGCATGAGTAATGTCTGTCAAACTCACTCCCTCAAATAACCATGACTTCCCCCTAGCCAAGAAAGTCCACACGTTTCCTTCTTCGCCTCCAGGGTACAGAATTTATATGTACTTCTATACTCTCAACATATGTACCCAACAATATGCAAAGGGTCACCCATTATTTCTAAGTTAATAATTTCAACAATTTTCTACTAAACTCCCCAGAAATGGGAAAGGATGCCTCTCTAGCTTTCATCTGCTCAGAAACTCACAGTGCCTCTGCCCATCCACACAAACCGCCCTGCCCTCTCCTATAGCAAAGTATTCAGGACTGATATCATCATTAGCCCACCGCTGCTCCCATCCCCATGCTGGACTACGCTGGAGAGCACTTACAAGCACCCAGGGCTTCCCCTCCCCCCAGGGCCCCAGTCTCACCCAAAGATAAATAATTCAAGCCAAGACATTCGACCGTGCTGCTGCCGCACCAGGAATTTAGTGCATGTGCTCCTTTTGCTGCCACAAGAAAAATTACAAATTGATCCACAGGACCTGACTCCTTGCTCATACTTCTCCTGGGCTGCCACTGATGCGTCTCTCTAGAAGTAATGGCTGGACTGGTGACAGTAGGATTTAAGTCTGCTGTGGGGGGTGGAGGAGGTGCTGGGGGTGGTAAGCTGAAAAGGTGAGGAGCGTGAACCATGGGAGGACAGCCTGGGCCTTGACAATGATGAAAAATGCTAGATGTCTTCACCTAGAGCCCCCGTGGAGAAATAAGACAAGCCCTTTGCAACTCAGTGGGCAGGATCTTTGTCTTCTGTCTCCTTTAGAGTAAGGATTGAAAATACTAACACAAGCCATAAGTTCTTGAAACTTTATTATGTGCTAAGCACTAAGTTCCACATAGGAAAAGGAATACGTCAAGGCTGTATATTGTCACCCTGCTTATTTAACTTATAATGCAGAGTACATCATGAGAAATGCTGGCCTGGAAGAATCACAAGCTGGAATCAAGATTGCCGGGAGAAATATCAATAACCTCAGATATGCAGATGACACCACCCTTATGGCAGAAAGTGAAGAGGAACTAAAAAGCCTCTTGATGAAAGTGAAAGTGGAGAGTGAAAAAGTTGGCTTAAAGCTCAACATTCAGAAAACGAAGATCATGGCATCTGGTCCCATCACTTCATGGGAAATAGATGGGGAAACAGTGGAAAGTGTCAGACTTTATTTTGGGGGGCTCCAAAATCACTGCAGATGGTGACTGCAGCCATGAAATTAAAAGACGCTTACTCCTTGGAAGGAAAGTTATGACCAATAGCATATTGAAAAGCAGAGACATTACTTTGCCAACAAAGGTCCGTCTAGTCAAGGCTATGGTTTTTCCAGTGGTCATGTATGGATGTGAGAGTTGGACTGTGAAGAAAGCTGAGCACCAAAGAATTCATGCTTTTGAATTGTGGTGTTGGAGAAGACTCTTGAGAGTCCCCTTGGACTGCAAGGAGATCCAACCAGTCCATTCTGAAGGAGATCAGCCCTGGGATTTCTTTGGAGGTAATGATGCTGAAGCTGAAACTCCAATACTTTGGCCACCTGATGCGAAGAGGTGACTCATTGGAAAAGACTCTGATGCTGGGAGGGATTGGGGGCAGGAGGAGAAGGGGATGACAGAGGATGAGATGGCTGGATGGCATCACTGACTCGATGGATGTGAGTCTGAGTGAACTCCAGGAGTTGGTGATGGACGGGGAGGCCTGGTGTGCTGCGATTCACGGGGTCGCAAAGAGTCGGACACGACTGAGCGACTGAACTGAACTGAAGCACTAAGTGCTTCATATGCATCAATTCATTAGAATTAGGCTCAGCTTGGAGTTCATTAGATTCATTTGGATTCATTAGAATTAGGCTCAGCTTGAAGTGACAGTAAACCCAAAATAACAGTAGTTTAGGTAGGATGTTTATCTTAGCTCCCGAGCTAGGCTGTCCAGGGATAGTATGCAGATCACAGTATTCAAAACCCAGGTTCTTTCTGTCTTGTTGCTCTGCTTGCCTAACCTCCACTTCCAAAGTCACTTTATGCCCCGAAATGACTGTTCCAGTTCCAGCCACTGTGCCTGAATTCCTGCCAACAGGATAGGATAAGGGAAGAATAAGAGTTTGACCCCTCTCTTTAAGGGCATGTCCTAGAAATCACTCATATTCCTTCTACTTGAATTCCACTGGCCCAACCTTAGTCATGCAAAGGAGACTGGGAAATGTAGTCTTGATTCCAGGCAGCCATGTGTTCCAGGCAGCTTGAGTCTGAGCAAACTCCAAGAGATAGTGAAGGACAGGGAAGCCATGCTTGCTGCAGTCCATGGGTTCACAAAGAGTCAGACAACAACTGAGCAACTAAACTGAGCTGAACTGAACTGTAAAACTCCCAAATGTTGTTGCTATTGTTCAGTTGTTCAGTCATGTCTGACCCTTTGTGAACCCATGAGGTACAGCATGCCAGGCTTCCCTATCACCAACTCCCGGAGCTTGCTCAAACTCATGTCCATCGAGTTGGTGATGCCATCCAACCATCTCATCCTCTGTCATCCCCTTCTCCTCCTGCATTCAATCTTTTCCAGCATCAGGGTCTTTTCCAATGAGTCAGTTCCTTGCATCAGATGGCCAAAGTATTGGAGCTTTAGCATCAGCCCTTCCAGTGATTATTCAGGACTGATTTCTTTTAGGATTGACAGGTTTGATCCCCTTGTTGTCCAAGGGACTCTCAAGAGTCTTCTCCAACACCACAGCTCAAAATCTCCAACACCACAGTTCAAAAGCATCAATTGTTTGGCACTCAGATTTCTTTATGGTCCAACTCTCACATCCATACATGACTACTGGAAACACCATAGCTTTGATTATACGGACTTTTGTCGGTAATGTCTCTGCTTTTTAGCATGCTGCCTAGGTTAGTCATCACTTTTCTTCAAGGAAAAGCAAAAAACAAGACCAGGAGCTGACAGTGGCTTAGATCATGACCTCCTTATTGAAAAATTAAGACTTAAATTGAAGAAAGTAGGGAAAACCATTAGACCATTCAGATATGACCTAAATCAAATCCCTTATAATTATATGGTGGAAGTGACAAATAGATTCAAGGGATTAGATCTGATAGACAGAGTGCTTGAAGAACTATGGATGGAGGTTCATAACGTTGTACAGGAGGCAGTGATCAAAACCATCCCCCTGAAAAAGAAATGCTAAAAGGCAAAATGGTTATCTAAGGAGGTCTTACAAATAGCTGAGAAAAGAAGGGAAGCTAAAGGCAAAGGAGAAAAGGATAGATATATTTCTGAATGCAAAGTTCCAAAGAATAGCAAGGAGAGATAAGAAAGCATTCCTCAGCGATCAATGCAAAGAAATAGAGGAAAACAACAGAATGGAAAAGACTAGAGATCTCTTCAAGAAAATTAGAGATACCTAGGGAATATTGGAGAGGGCAGTGGCACCCCACTCCAGTACTCTTGCCTGGAAAATCCCATGGACGGAGGAGCTTGGAAGGCTGCAGTCCATGGGGTCGCGAACAGTCAGACACGACTGAGTGACTTCACTTTCACTTTTCACTTTCATACATTGGAGAAGGAAATGGCAACCCACTCCGGTGTTCTTGCCTGGAGAATCCCAGTGGCGGAGCCTGGTGGGCTGCCGTCTATGGGGTCGCACAGAGTCGGACACGACTGAAGCGACTAAGCAGCAGTAGCAGCAACAGGGAGTATTTCACGGAAAATGGGCATGATAGAGGACAGACAGTATGGACCTAACAGAAGCAGAAGATATTAAGAAGAGGTGGCAAGAATACATAGAAGAACTATACAAAAAAGATCTTAATGACCCAGATAACCACGATGGTGTGATCACTCACCTAGAGCCAGACATCCTGGAATGCGAAGTCAAGTGGGCCTTAGGAAGCATCACTACAAACAAAGCTAGTGGAGGTGATGGAATGGAGGTGACGGAATTCCAGCTGAGCTACTTCCAATCATAAAAGATGATGCTGTGAAAGTGCTGCACTCAATATGCCAGCAAATTTGAAAACATCAGCAGGGCCACAGGACTGAAAAAGGTCAGTTTTCATTCCAATCCCAAAGAAAGGCAATGCCAAAGAATGTTCAAACTACCACACAATTACACTCATCTCACATGCTAGCAAAGTAATTATTGTACAAAAAGGAGAGAAAGGTGACTGAGGGTCCATTAGCAGCATCAGTCACATCACTCATCTCACATCAATTTTTTGAGGCAGTACTGTTATTAAATGTCTTTTTAATGTAACTGGCATACAAAACTTTTGCATGAAACTCCCTGATCAAAATCATTCTTATCCTTCAAGTTTTACCTTGTCAATGACCTTCCACCTCTCATTAAGTATTTATCTCTCAGGCCACACAAGCGGGGCTGTGTAATACACTTGAAAGCAGGGCAGTATATTTAATTCATCTCTTTCTCCTTGATGCCTGATACCATGCCTGGTATAAAGGGGACATTTAAGAAACATTTGTGAAACCAGATCAAATGTAACTCTTTCCTTTGCTCTGTCATGATCAACCTTATTATCAAAAAACAATTAAGTCACTGTAACATGCACTTGGTACTCAATTCAAGATAAACAGATGTGGCATCCACTGCCCAAGAATTAATCGTCCAAATTTGGGAGAATTTGAAATAGAAAAAGTAACATCCACCCCTTCCTCCACCCTCTTATCTGGATGAAGACCCTGCTCTCCTGTAGGAGGAGCCCTCATGGGCTTTTTGACCAAACGACAGAAACTCCTGCCTCCCCAGGGGAGAGAAGCAGGGCTGCACCCAAGAATATTGAACTGCTGATCAGCAGCGTTTGCAGACACCTCCACCCCACCCCTGATGCTGACGAGGCTGAGCAGTTCAGGCAGAGTTCATCTCAAGCAACTCTATCATCGCCCCACTCTCAGCCCACTCTTTGCGGCATTTGCAGTTTCTCTGCTCCGGGGGTCAAGTCTCCAGTGTGCCCTCCCTGAGTAATTGTGAAATTATTATGGTTGGTGATTTTAATTTAAATTGGATGGAGAAATGTCATACCGCGGTCGACTCATTTGCTATGGATTTTCACTTAACCAAATTGATTAGTCAACCAACTAGACTTAACTTGAGAGTTGTAATCATTCATTATTAGATCTCATTTTTTCCAACGCACTTAGATGATGTCAAGAAATTAAAACTGCAGCAAAAACTTCAGCAGTGTCTTCTCATCACGGAGGTGGGGTCTGATTGAAAGTCTCTGGAGATGAAATAGGCTGTGGAAGTCTGTGGGGTGCCCCCGAGACCACACTCCTCAGTGTTGCCCCAGAAGAACGGGCAGAAGAAATGAACTGGGAATCACAGGGGAGGAAGCCAGGCTATCAGAAACTGGGCTTCCCGTCTTCCCCTCCTGTGTGTCAGACTTCTTGGCATCTTTCCAGAGTCATCTCAAACACTCCCTCACCTTGGAAGCCTTTCAAAACTTCCCAGGTAGAGTAATTTGCCATCTTTTCCATGCCTGTACACATCTCAAAAAAAAAAACACAGTACATTTTCATGTAATTATTCTTTAAATATATTTTCTCCTCTAAATTAAAACTCTTTTAAGGCCAGGGTAAAGATTTAGCCAATACTGTATCCTGCCTGAAAAAGAATAGGGATATAGACATGTTGGTGGCTCAGAGGTTAAAGCGTCTGCCTGGAATGCAGGAGACCCGGGTTCGATCCTTGGGTCAGGAAGATCCCCTGGAGAAGGAAATGGCAACCCACTCCAGTACTTTTGCCTGGAAAATCCCATGGAGGGAGGAGCCTGGTAGGCTACAGTCCATGGGGTGGCAAAGAGTCGGACACGACTGAGTGACTTCACTTTCACTTTCAACCAAACCCCACGTCCGAGGTCAGGGTCGGCGGCAGGGAGGAGCTACCCCACATCCAAGGCCAGGGGCAGCGGCCAAGAGTGCCAGGCTGCAACAGCACAGGAGCAGCCGAGAGGGGAGCCACCCCACGACTGAGGCCAGGGGAGGCAGCCGGGAGGATCAACCCCACATCCAAGGAGCAGTGGCTGCGCGGGTGCAGAAGGGCCTAGAGGAGCTATTGCATGTTCCAGGTCGGGAGGGGCAGCGGTGAGGAGATACCCCTCAACCAAAGTAAGGAGCAGTAGCTGTGCTTTGCTGGAGCAGCTGTGAAGAGATACCCCACGTCCAAGGTAAAAGAAACCCAAGTAAGACTGTAGGTGTTGCAAGAGAGCATCAGAGGGCAGACACACTGAAACCATACTCACAGAAAACTAGTCAATCTAATCACAGTAGGACCACAGCCTTGTCTAACTCAATGAAACTAAGCCATGCCTGTGGGGCCACCCAAGTTGGGCAGGTCATGGTGGAGAGGTCTGACAGAATGTGGTCCACTGGAGAAGGGAATGGCAAACCACTTCAGTGTTCTTGCCTGAGAACCCCATGAACAGTATGAAAAGGCAAAATGATAGGATACTGAAAGAGGAACTCCCCAGGTCAGTAGGTGCCCAATATGCTACTGGATATCAGTGGAGAAATAACTCGAGAAAGAATGAAGGGATGAAGCCAAAGCAAAAACAATACCCAGTTGTGGATGCGACTGGTGATAGAAGCAAGGTCTGATGCTGTAAACAGCAATATTGCATAGGAACCCGGAATGTCAGGTCTGTGAATCAAGGCAAATTGGAAGTGGTCAAACAAGAGATGACAAGAGTGAACGTCGACATTCTAGGAATCAGCGAACTAAAATGGACTGGAATGGGTGAATTTAACTCAGATGACCATTATATCTACTACTGCGGGCAGGAATCCCTCAGAAGAAATGGAGTAGCCATCATGGTCAACAAAAGAGTCCGAAATGCAGTACTTGGATGCAATCTCAAAAACGACAGAATGATCTCTGTTCAGAGATCAGTGGAGAAATAACTCCAGAAAGAATGAAGGGATGGAGCCAAAGCAAAAACAATACCCAGCTGTGGATGTGACTGGTGATAGAAGCAAGGTCCGATGCTATAAAGAGCAATATTGCATAGGAACCTGGAAAGTCAGGTCCATGAATCAAGGCAAATTGGAAGTGGTCAAACAAGAGATGGCAAGAGTGAACGTCGACATTCTAGGAATCAGCAAACTAAAGTGGACTGGAATGGGTGAATTTAACTCAGATGACCATTATATCTACTACTGTGGGCAGGAATCCCTCAGAAGAAATGGAGTAGCCATCATGGTCAACAAAAGAGTCCAAAATGCAGTACTTGGATGCAATCTCAAAAATGACAGAATGATCTCTGTTCGCTTCCAAGACAAACCATTCAATATCACGGTAATTCAAGTCTATGCCCCAACTAGTGACGCTGAAGAAGCTGAAGTTGAACAGTTCTGCGAAGACCTACAAGACCTTTAGAACTAACACCCAAAAAAGATGCCCTTTTAATTATGGGGGACTGGAATGCAAAAGTAGGAAGTCAAGAAACACCTGGAGAGACAGGCAAATTTGGACTTGGAATATGGAATGAAGCAGGGCAAAGACTAATAGAGTTTTGCCAAGAAAGCACACTGGTCATAGCAAATACCCTCTTCCAACAACACAAGAGAAGACTCTACACGTGGACATCACCAAATGGTCAACACCGAAATCAGATTGATTATATTCTTTGCAGCCAAAGATGGAGAAGCTCTATACAGTCAACAAAAACAAGACCAGGAGCTGACTGTGGCTCAGATCATGAACTCCTTATTACCAAATTCAGACTTAAATTGAAGAAAGTAGGGAAACCATTAAATCATTCAGATATGACCTAAATCAAATCCCTTATGATATACAGTTGTAGTGAGAAGTAGATTTAAGGGCCTCGATCTGATAGATAGAGTGTCTAATGAACCATGGAATGAGGTTCGTGACATTGTACAGGAGACAGGGATCAAATGCAAAAAAGCAAAATGGCAGTCTGGAGAGCCCTTATAAATAGCTGTGAAAAGAAGAGAAGTGAAAAGTAAAGGAGAAAAGGAAAGATATAAGCATCTGAATGCAGAGTTCCAAACAATAGCAAGAAGAGATAACAAAGCCTTCTTCAGGGATCAATGCAAAGAAATAGAGGAAAACAACAGAATGGAAAAGACTAGAGATCTCTTCAAGAAAATTAGAGATACTAAAGGAACATTTCATGCAAAGATGGGCTCGATAAGGGACAGAAATGGTATGGACCTAACAGAAGCAGAAGATAGTAAGAAGAATTGGCAAGATACACGGAAGAACTGCACAAGGAAGAACTGCACAAAAAAGATCTTCACGATCCGGATAATCACGATGGTGTGATCACTCACCTAGAGTCAGACATCCTAGAATGGGAAGTCAAGTGGGCCTTAGAAAGCATCGCTACGAACAAAGCTAATGGAGGTGATGGCATTCCAGTTGAGCTATTTCAAATCCTGAAAGATGATGCTGTGAAAGTGCTGCACTCAATATGCCAGCAAATTTGGAAAACTCAGCAGTGGCCACAGGACTGGAAAAGGTCAGTTTTCATTCCAATGTCAAAGAAAGGCAATGCCAAAGACTGCTCAAATACCACACAATTGCACTCATCTCACATATTAGTAAAGTCATGCTCAAAATTCTCCAAGCCAGGCTTCAGCAATACGTGAACCATGAACTTCCTGATGTTTAAGCTGGTTTTAGAAAAGGCAGAGGAACCAGAGATCAAATTGCCAACATCCACTGGATCATGGAAAAAGCAAGAGAGTTCCAGAAAAACATCTATTTCTGCTTTATTGACTATGTCAAAGCCTTTGACTGTGTGGATCACAATAAACTGTGGAAAATTCTGAAAGAGATGGGAATACCAGATCACCTGACCTGCCTCTTGAGAAATCTGTATGCAGGTCAGGAAGCAACAGTTAGAACTGGACGTGGAACAACAAACTGGTTCCAAATAGGAAAAGGAGTACGTCAAGGCTGTATACTGT